>PVJI01000704.1:0-20984 GCA_004026765.1 Micronycteris hirsuta | reverse complement strand
CCATAAAAAGCAAGGGCCTACAACCAAGAATAATCTATCCAGCAAAACTTTCATTTAGAATGGAAGGGCAGATAAAGTGCTTCTCAGATAAGATCAAGTTCAAGGAGTACATCATCATGCAGCCTCTACTATATGAAATGTTAAAAAGTTTCGTATGAGGACTCAGGAGCGAAGGCACGGAGGCCAGATCAGCTACCGGGGAATTCAGATCAGTCACAGCCAAGACGCTTCTGAGGTAAGCAAGCAAAATACAACCAGAGAAACAAAATAGAACCAGAGACATTGAAGTTTAGATCATTCTGGCAGTAACCAGAAGGGAGGGGGAAGGGGAGAAGGGGGACAAGGGTATTCAGGAACTGCTATAAAGGACACATGGACAAAACCAAGGGGGAGGGGGGAAGCAAGGGAGGGAGGTGGGTTTGCCTGGGGTGGGGTAGGGGGAGGGTAAATGCGGACAACTGTAATTGAACAACAATAAAATAATTTTAAAAAAAAAGATTTGTGCAGTGTGTGAAGGTGCTGTGACTGATCCAACGTGTCAAAAGTAGTTTGTGAAGTTTTGTGCTAGAGATTTCTCACTGAGACAATGCTCCACAATTGGATAGACTAGTTGAAGTTGTAATGATCAAATTGAGACATTAATTGAGAACAATCAATAGTATACTCCATGGGAGATAGAAACATATTCAAATATCCAAATCAATAAAGTTATTGGTGAAAGTGAAAAATGCATGTTTTATCTTACCAAAAAAACTAAATGGATTTTTTGGCCAATCCAACCAATACATTGTGTGTGCGCATGTGTGTGTGTGTGTGTATCATAAAATATATGGATATATATTTAAAGCCAATGGATCACTTTAATATGAAGGTGTTGTCTCAGCTGTTCACAAACAGCCCCACCCCCGTTTCCCAACCCTTGTGCATCCATCTGTAGCACATATGGCAACAGGGGTGTTAGGATAAACATTGGCAGCCACAACTCTTGTAGCGGAATTTTCAAAAGGCACAGTCTCTGGAATGGACTATTTCTAAGAAGGATTAATTGTTATCAGTCAAAAAGTCAGATTTTAATCTTTAAAAAGACTTTGAAATTGGAAACAAAAATTTTCCACCTTAGTCCCATTAGCTAACACTATGTTCAGAAGGCCAAAAGAATAGAACTTTTGTGAAGTCCCTATCTATACAGCAATTAGTTTCAAATTAATATCCATAGGTCAGGAAAAGGTCATAAAGGTTCCGTATGGATTTAAAAGTACATCATAACTTATCATAAGTTAAATTTTGTTTTTCATGAAATACGATACAGCCATTAAAAAGAAAAGGTAGATTTTTATGTGCCAAGACATAAACATCTACAGGATATATTCATAATTAAAAAGGCACCCTGAAGGACTACATGTGGATAAACTATCATATAACTGATCATAAAAAGAGAGAGAGAAGATTTTACCTCTAATTTATAACTCATAAGAATGAGTTATAAAGCCAGAAAGCTGTAAGTAGTCAAATTATACAAAGCTACATGGCATTAATGAGGAGTTTAAAGTTTACATTACAGACAAAAGGAGCCACAAGCAGATTTTAAAAGGAGATTGATATAATCTGAATAAATTTTAAAAGAGAATTTTATGAATTTCACTTCTGGACAAGTTTGAAAAAGAGGAATTGGGTATAGCCCCCTGTCTGAAAAAAAATAAAAAGGAAAAAATAGTCAATATATATGAATCAACAGTTTCCAAGAAAATAGACATCAGTGAATGAAGGACAGCGATCCCTGAGAAACGGGAAAGGATCAAACGTCACCCTATGATTGCCCTAGTTTACCATCTTGAGAGAGATTCCAGGCTTCAGTGAAGAGAGGGAAGGCGAGTAGAGCCTGGTAGATTGCTTGAGTTTAGGAAATAAAGCCGTGTAGTTAGGGAGACCAAGGCAGCCAGAGTTGGCAGGACAGACCGCAGTCATGTATCACTAACCCCCACGGGTTACATTCTGAGAATGTGTGATTAGGCAATGTTGCCACCGTGCGAACGTCTTAGAGCGCACCTAACTCAAACCTAGAACGTAGAGTCTACTGCACACCAAGACTGTATGATCGAGCCTATGGTTCCTAGACTACAAGCCTGCACATCACGTCACTGTGTACGCCAATGAGAATAAATCAAGTGCAGGAGAAAATGACACAATCGAGACTTAGTAAACACGAGACAGATGAGGATGCTGCCAGTGTATGATGACGTACTTTTTTACAACGAATTTTTTATACAAACAGAAAGTGTATACTCTAAATGATGATAAAAGATACAGTGTAGCAAATACATAAACCAATAACATGGCTGTTCATTATCATGACCAAGTACTGTGTCCTGTAAATAGTTACACGTGCTATGCTTTTCTAAGATGGCAGCACAGCAGGTTTATCTATGCCAGCATCACCACACACACCTGAAAGCGAGGGGTGGTGGCAAGAAGTGTGAATAGAATTACTTTTTACATACTTCTCTATCATTTTTTACAATGAACACATAATAAATATACAAGGATATTTTCATTTTGAAAAAAATTAATTCAGTAGCCTAATGAAGACTCAGACTAAGATAGCCCCTTGGGGAGAATGCATACCATTGACTTTTGTGAAAATAAAACAGGATTCAGAATTACACACTGGGTTGGAATCTTTTCTCTACCACATATGAGCTGTGTGAACTTGGGAATTTGTTTAAATTCTCCGATGGCGAAATTCTTGATCTGCACAGAGAAATACTACTACCTACCTCAGAGAGTTACTGAGAGAATTATATGTCAGCCTCTATACAGTATCTAACACAGGTGACAAAATAAAATGCTAGATTCCTTACTTTTAATGCCAAGAGGATATCATTTAGTGTCATCATTAAATCTTTAAATAATCAGGGTATTTCTTAAATATCTGAAGCACATCCAGGAAACATTTGAACAGTACACTTGAACTTTCTCAGAATGCCATGCTTTAGAGATTAGACCAGGAAATCACCTTACAGTGTAGCGTTTTGATATTTCAGGAACTATATCTTGAAAATGGGATCCAAGCAGGGGAGCCTTACACTAAACTCTACCCATGCAAATGGCATTAGCAGAGTTTTCATGGGAGGAGAAATGGTATTGAATTCTCACAAACTATCTATGAATGAAGGCAGTGCTAAAACCACAAAAATATATAACAGAGAGTGAAAGTTTATTTTTCACATGAACATATGCCCTCTTCCTGCTGTTGCCCACAAACAGGCGGCACACACTGGTACAGGTGGTCCTTTATAATTGTGTGTGCATAATAAAATAACTGAGTCATTTTCTGATTGGTAAATAATATGCAATGTCAGACTCCCCACACCATCTGTGTCACTCACCACCACAGTTTTTTGCAGAACTGCCAGCCACATAAGCCCAGCACCTCCCTGTTGGAGAAGTCACAGGAAGAAGTACTTGGCATCCTTGGCAAAGCTTAAATCTGTTCTCAGTATTGAACCTGACATATGCCCCAAAGCAGAACGTGTATGCTCCCCTAATGATTTCTCCTGCTGTTTTATAATCAGAGACATAGATGGAGGGAGTGCTGCCATTTTTCTCTTTGGCACTGGTCAGCCTCCTGGACTCTCTTTCTGGCAAAAAAAAAAATGCTTTCATGTGTGGGCAAATTAATGTTCAGATTGCTACCACCTCACTGTTTCTGTCACTATTTCCTACATGTAAGATTGTGCTTATTTCTAAATCCTTGCTCCAGCTTTTTTCAATTTAAGGGATTTCTTGTCTGTATCATTTGAAAGAAGAGTTGCTAACTGACAACCAGACAGACTCCTTGAAGTCTGGGAGAGGCTAGCTGGTAGCTGCCTTGTCAACTTCTCTTTGCATCTAAGGACAGGAGCCCTGCATCGGGGTGCATGTCTTGGCTTCATTCTCAAGACGTCTGGTATTGACAGAAGCTGAAATCAGAGCCTCAGCATGCACTGTGCAGTGGAAGTCCTGGAAAGACTTCTCCTTCCATCCCTCTTTTTTGTTGTTTCCTTTCATATTATTCGCAGTGAGCCATATCCATATGGTGGTGGACCCAGATCCAGGAGTTGTTAGATTTTGCCAAAGTTCTTTTAGATTAGGGCTTTTACTTTATTTATTAGTATAAAAACCAGCCAAAAACTGTTAATGTGACTTCAAAGGCCCATGATTTCAGTAGAAAAAGCTTCATACAAAATTTAATTCAATAGAGGAAAAAAAGAGTTTTAACTATAATTATTTTTCAATAATCCACACAGAATGACTATGATTCAAAATTATAGGCAAATTCCATAAGCAAAACCAACAGCTAAATACAACTGATGACCTAAATCCAAGAAAATTTAAAAAAAAAAGCAGACAAAGGACACATATATACTACAAACGATACAAATAGGCTTGCTTTGGAGATCGCCATTCACTTTTTTTTAGTGATAAGAGTATGTCATTTTCATTATTTTAATCCATCTAATGCTCAACATGATTTGAAGTCTATTTTAATAAAGACAATTTTTCACAAACAGCATATCTAGAAAGAAACCATCACAATATAACTGTACAAAATTCCATGTTCCTTAAAAATGTGGACTAATCCAACCAAATGTAAGAAAATAAAAATTAAAGCTGCAATTACAACATTAAAATAAAATGCACAAAAGAGTTACAGCTCTCAGCTTTGTAAATATAAAGTTAATAGTCATATTTCACATTTAAATACTGCATTTTTCCATATAAGTCGGTAGAGATGATCTTTAGAAATTACACACTCTAAATGCATAAATTATTAGACTCCCATTTCTATCTGCTGTAGGACTCTGTCCTTGACTACACGTTTTTAAGAATATCTAGCTCCTATATTCTTATCCTTTCACTAACTTGCTGGGATTTGTCACTGTTGCTGCTGCTGTTGTTTTGTGTCTGTGTGTTCATAGAGTCGCTCTCCCAGGGTCTGTCATTTAATGATCGTATGTGATGATTCTCTGAATGTCAACCCTAACTTGGTCCAGGTCCTAACTGTCCCCTTCTCCAGTGGAGCTCATTGGAGCCGCTCCTCCTCCAGTTCACACTTGTCTGCTGCTTTGGGCTCTTCAGGCAAGTACCTCAGAGTGAGGATTGTGTTGTCTGAGTTAAGATGTAGTGAGGATGTAACTACCTCCAAAGTTTTAGTGCATGTGGAAATAGCTCTTACAATATACTGGTCTACAAGAAAGAAAAAAAAAAAAAAAAAAAAAAAAAAAAAAAAAAAAAAAAAAAAAAAAAAAAAAAAAAAAAAAAAAAAAAAAAAAAAAAAAAAAAAAAAACGGCCTGTGCCTAAAACCTGTGTGATAGAGATAAACAAGAGCCATCAACAAAGAAGAATGGGGAAAGTATTTGAATCCTCTGATTACCTGTAATAGTGGGTAAAGTCATTAGCTACCTCAGAACAGCTCTGAAACCTAAACAGGTACAGCAACTTACCATTAAGATCAATCCATTACTGAATTAGAAATACGATTGAATTTAGCAACAAATTTGTGCCAACATTACTTCTAGCAGCAGTAGGTTTTCAGCAGCAGATTGGCACCGTGACAGGGTCCATAATTTTCACAGTATGTGTTTCATAATTTGTCATGCACACTCTGATTGCTAGGCATATTGGCAGAGTCCACAGTGTTCTCTAAATGTCACCAAATGCATTTGAGGATTTGTCATGCACGGTCTGAGCAAGTGACACAACACAGCAGAGTGGCCAGGTTCAGAGTTGATTTTTGCACTCAATGTAAGTGAGTGTTCTTGAGCTCAGCCACCGGTGACAAGGGCCGGGTGGGGGCTGTGCAGCCCTGCTCACGGAGCTGCTGATTTTTAATTCTATGTCAAGTGATCATATGGATGCTGCCAGCAGAAAATACTATTATACTGCAGGTGTGATATGCACGGCACAGAATTTCTGCCTGCTAATGTTCTTTTCAAATCAGTCCTTGCAGTGTACTTAACATTTGTCTCATACAAACACAAAGAGCATTTCACGAATTTGGAGTAAGAAAAAAAGAGCAATAAATATGATAGAGGGTGGAGAAAGAGATATGCAAGAAATTACTAAATTAAGAGATAAAAAACCAAAACAAAACAAGTTGTTTGCTGTTTTTCACATAAAGGTGGACCAGTGATGAGATCAGAAAGACCTGGGCTGGTTTGTCGTTAACACCTGGATTCTGTAAAAACAACTTCTGAGTTTAGGCAAACCATCCATCCTATTTTTGGCCTCAGTGAATAAGGAGGTTGAAAGCGAGCCCTTCTAAGGATGCTTTCAGGTCTAAAATTACCTTGTTCTAAGAGAGAAGCTTGAGTTTATTAGTATCTCCCAGTCATCTCCTTCATTTGCCTGCAATGATTGCATAATGCTTTTCCAATGTTTAGTAAAAGCTTCAAGAGCTACATCTGCTGGAAGCTTTTAGTTGTCTAGGATTCCAGTCATTATCTTATCATTTTTAGTCACTGTCTTTTAAGAGAAGAAAGGAAATTAGTCTTTTTTATACATTTGGGTCCCGTGGATGCACCTGTTACTATGAAATCTGTTTGATGATAAATAACTCACATATGCTCAAGAGCATTGTCTTGACATGTGCAGTGAGAGACCTTCACAGACATATGTTGTGTAAAGCAGTAACTGTGGTTTTGTATTGGCTCGCGGATCGGCGAGAGCAGAGGAGTGAGTGGGGCCTAACAAAGACTGTTTTAGCAGAAGAGAAGCTGAGAATTTTGCTGGGAAATTTTGAAATTTTGAAAATTTTATACCACCCATGAGGCATAACACACATATATTAAAAGCACACAAACACTGCTCATAAATATATTATCCAAAGCTTTAAAAATATAAAAATTAATGTGAAACATATGGAATGTATAATTTTTAAAACTTCAGAAGACTAGAATCATTTGTTTACAATCTATAGCTTTAACTGGATAAAAAGTGTTCCGTCTTCTGAAAAGGCCACTAAGAATGTGCATTTATTGGAAAGTTTGTTTCTATGGTCAA
The DNA here is from genome assembly GCA_004026765.1 of Micronycteris hirsuta. Taxonomy (NCBI): domain Eukaryota; kingdom Metazoa; phylum Chordata; class Mammalia; order Chiroptera; family Phyllostomidae; genus Micronycteris; species Micronycteris hirsuta. The sequence continues at coordinate 13,942 of PVJI01000704.1, read as the reverse complement.
CTTAATTGTGACTAGGGGAGTCATCGCCCCTGTTTATTTCTAGGAAAAAGTTGGGTGTCCACTAACCTTTTGGAACATACCCTTGTTAAATACCCTTTTAAAATTATATCCCAAAATAGAAGACTCTATAACTTTCATATAGATATAGATGCTTTTCATATGCAGGCAGTGAACTACCTATAAATAGTATTGACCTGTGTTTACTAACAAAAATAAGTTTGATGCTTCTATACAACAAATATCTAACCTAATCCCTTCTCCAAGGTGCCTCCTCATAAAATGTTTGTGAAGATGCCGTGTGGGTCCATAGCTCCTACACAAGTAGCTACAAAAAGCCCTCACATTTGTGCAAATATTTTCATTTGCACTTACAAAAGAGACCCACCTTCAGTTCTGCCTCAAACACACACACACACACACACACACACACACGCCTGTCTCAAAGTGTTCAATCAACGAATAAGCTGAAGTATTTGTTTAATTTGAAATATTTGCCCTAAACTGTTTATCATTTTCTCTATTTGTGTTGCCTAGACAATGAACAGACAGAAAGCAAAGTCAAAAATAATATTAAACACACATTAAATGGAGAGAGAGCAAAACTTACAACCTAAGCTATCAATCTAATTTCAAAAGTATATAAGTGCATGATGCTAACAATTTTATAAGCTTGGTGGCCGGTTTTTCTTTACCTCAACAAAAGTCTGCATTAGTCTACCTTCCACCTTAGTTCTCCTGATTCCATCCACAATGTTTTATTTGCCTTCCTATACACTGGGATCAATGGGAACACACAATTTTCCTCCTGTCCTACTTTCTTGTGATTCCTCATTTGTATTAAAGGACTGGATCATAAGTATAGCTTATTTATTTAGTGTTACCTCCTTAACAAAAATTGTACTCATTCATCTCTTGCCATAGTTTTAGAGGTCTAAATTTTCATTTAATTATTTTTGTATCTATTATCCATTCCCTGGATAAAAGAGTTAAATAAAAATATTTGTGTTAGAGGCCTGCTACCTTCCTTGACTTAAAAAAAAATTAAATTAAAACAAATTAGCTTCTGGAAATACCATCAAATGCATGTTTTTATTAATTAACCAGGGGAAAATCTATCATTTCACAAAACCTCCCACCAATAATCATGAAATCCCTCTTGTTTCTATCTCAAGAGCCTTTATAGTATAAAGTCCTGAGGTTTCAAATAGCACTTAGTCTACCTACAAGCTTTCTCAGAAGTACTGTTAATTTCTTTCCATTTTTCACTCAAACTGCAATTGCACTATCACTTTTGAGTCGTGGGTCTATTTATTGTGAGCAATGCATGAAAGTCACATTATGAATCTGTTGAAGTACTTGGGAAATAATACCTCTTTTCTTATGCACATTACCAGACAAACTGAGAAGAAGGAAAAACGGGTTGAAGATAAATTTTAAAGGGCTTTCTGCTCATATTCAGCCAATAATTGTTCATCTTCTTTTTCTTAGAAATGTAAATATAAACAAAGTTCTTACTGTCCTGGAGTTTATAACTTCATGAGGGAGATGGGCAATAAATAACATTTTATTTATATGTACACATATGTGGATATAGATATGCATAAGCATACATACATATCATATAATACATATGCAAACACACATTGTATATACATATTAAAATATACATCATATATGTGCCTATGCATATATTTACATGATAGATATGGATGCATGGCATATACACATATGTATGTGTCTGTCTAGAAGGCATCCAGGCATGTAATATGCAAAATAAAATAAAGACATTTCTTGAAGAAGATACACAATACAAGAAACATTGTACATTGGACAATGACACCTCAGTCCCCTTCAAAAAAGGCACCTTGGGACCTCGCAGTTCTCCCAATCACCATCAGCTGCCACATTGTATTTTCCTGAATCTCATTGATGATCTTATATTTCTTCCCTTTCAAAGGTGATTTTAGGACTTCCAGCCAAGATGGAGGCGTAGGTAGACATGCTGTGCCTCCTTGCACAACCAAAAGACAGACAACAATTTAAAAACAAAAAACAACCAGAACTGACAGAAAATCGAACTTTATGGAAGTCTGACAACCAAAGAGTTAAAGGCATGTTCATCCAGACAGGTAAGTGGGGCGGAGCTGGGCGCACACAGAGACAGAGGTTTGTGAAACGGTGCATGCAATGCTGCAGCTGGCTGGGAGGGGGGTGGGAGGGGGAGGGAACAGGGGGCCGCGGCTGGTGGACCTGGACCCAGCGGGATTGAGGCCAGTGGAGCAGACAGTCCTGCATGTGTGCACAAGTAAACCGAGAGTAAAAACTGGGTTGTGGAACGGAGTGCTCAATGCTTCAGCTGTCCAGAGGGACCATGGCTGGCAGACCCTGACCATCAGGACCAAGGTCAGTGGAGCGGACAGTCCTGCATTTGCGTGCAGATAAACCAGTAGAAAAAACTGAGGAGCAGAACAGACCACGCAGCCCAGTGCTCCTGCTCAGGGAAATAAAGCCTCAAACCACCGATTGAAAACACCTGTGGGGGTTGAGGCAGCAGCAGCCTCACAGGGGAGTTTGTTGGAGAGACCCACAGGGTCCTAGAATAAGCCTGCCTGGGAATCAGCACAGAAGGGCCCAATTTGCTTGTGGATAGCGGAGGAAGTGACTGAAAGCCCACAGAGAGCAGAGCAAGCGCTATTGTGCCCTCTCAGACCCCTTCCTCACAGAGAACATCACAACACAGCTGTGACAGTTACCCCACCCTGGTGAATACCTAAGGCTCCGCCCCTTATCCAGAACAGGGTACTGAGAAAAAAGAAAAAAATAAATGGCCCAAATGAAAGAGCAGATCAAAACTCCAGAAAAAATACAACCAGGCCATGAAAACATAGCCAATCTATCAGATGCGCAGTTCAAAACACTGGTAATCAGGATGCTCACAGAATTGGTCACAAATTAGATGAAAAAATGAAGGATATGCTAAATGAAATGAAAGAAATTGTGCAGGGAATTAATAGGTATGGGAAGAAAACTAGGACTCAAATCACCGTGTGGACCAGAAGGAAGAAAAAAACATTCAACTAGAAAAGAATGAAGAAACAAGAATTCAAAAAATGAGGAACCCCCAGGACATCTTTAAATGTCCCAACATCCAAATTATAGGGGTGCCAGAAGGAGAAGAGGAAGACCAAGGGATTGAACATTTATTTGAACAAATAATGAAGGAGAACTTCCCCAAGCTGGTGAAGGAAATAGACTTCCAGGAAGTCCAAGAAGCTCAGAGAGTCCCAAAGAAGCTGGACCCAAAGAGGAACACACCAAGGCACATCATAAAGACATTACCCAAGATTAAAAATAAGAAGAGAATCTTAGAAGTAGCAAGAGAAAAGAGGACAGTTACCTACAAAGGAATTCCCATAAAACTGTCAGCTGATTTCTCAAAAGGGACCTTTCAGGCAAGAGGCTGGAAAAAAGTATACCAAGTCATGAAAGACAAGGACCTACATCCAAGAATACTCTGTCCAGCAAAACTTTCATTTAGGATGGAAGGGCAGATAAAGTGCTTCTCAGGTAAGGTCAAGTTCAAGGAGTTCATCATCACCCAGCCTTTATTATATGAAATGTTAAAGGGATTTATATAAGACATGGAGGGTTATCAATAGGGAAGTGGGAGGGGGAGAGAGGGGGAAAAGGTACAGAGAATAATTAGCATAAATAGTAAGTAGAAAACAGACAGGGGGAGGTTAAGAATAGTATAGGAAATGTAGAAGCCAAAGAACTTATGTGTATGACCCATGGACAAGAACTAAAAAGGAGGAAAGCGGGGAGTGGGGGTATGTGGGGCAGAGGGGAATAAAGAAGGGGAAACGGGACAACTGTAATAGCATAATCAATAAAATATATTTAGGGGAAAAAAAAGGTGATTTTAGTTTTGGGAAAAGCCAGAAGTTGCAGGGCAGCAAATCTTGGCTGTCAAGGGGCTGAGTCACCTGAGTGACTTGCCGTTCTGCTAAAAAAAACTCTGCATGAGCAGTGATGCATGAGCAGATGCATTGTCGTGATGAAGCTGCCAATCACCAGTTGCCAGTAGTCATGGCCTTCTGAATCATCCGAATAGTTTCCATGGAGGAATGTTCAAACTTAATGCAAAATTTGATACAGATTCATTGCTCACTCCGTCATTTTGAATACGACAGCTACATAGTACACGTGCTCCCTCAACAACATCTGCTGCCTGCACTGACCGGTACAGTGAAATCGTCGTTGTTCACACATGCACATTCCAGTCCACTCTCCTTTGCTGCCAGGTTACATCGATGTCACACAAATCATTCTTGGTATATTAACAATGGCTGGACTTTTCCCAGACAGACTATATATATATTTCTCAGATAGCAGTCCATGTTTTACAGAGAAATGTCCAGTGGACAGCAGAAAACAGAACATTCCTGGTTTTCTCAGAAAGCGTATCTCATGCACTATGTTGATGGGAAAGCGAGGAACTATGGGAAAGGAAGACGGCTGATCCTCCTACTTTGCCTCCTCTATTTATCTCTGTGGCAGGGTGCATACTGGAGATCAATGCAAAGATACCCTTTCTCTCTCTTTTCCTTTTCATTTTGCCTTCAGAGAGAGGAAACTGTTGCACACTTTCTCATAACCAAAGATCTAGTATTGCTAGTGTTTCATGAGTCTAAACCCTACTTCTCTTTTATGACAATTTCAATGGCATAAATGAGGAAAGTGACCAAACACTACTGGCTAGACACTCCTTTAATAAAATGTATCAATTCTTTTTTAATATTCTGAGTAAAGCCATTCTAGTAAATAACAAGCTGTGAAGATTACATATACATTTAGTTAGAAAACAAATATACATTATTGTGAATCATGTTCAATATGCGACTAGTATTGTGTTATACACAAAAGAAGCATATACATTGTCAAATGCTTATTAGTCTGCTGCAATTAGTCTACTGCAATTAAAAGTGATCCTGTTGTTTAACCAAGGCAAATGTTTTGATCTCAGTAGAGAACATATGTTGTACTGGAATATTAAGCACTATTTGTTATCTCTTTACCATTTAATGCTAGCTCTTACAAAAAAAAATAAGAGTGAATGTTTTATTATTATACTTTAATTTCCCCATATTTAAATAACTTTAGGAAAAACCACTCAGTTTTAGACCAGAGCCTCTTTAGTGCCTAATCTTATGCTGCTCCAGGTTCCAGTAGAACCACAGATACTCTCGTATTGCTGATAAACCCAATGACTGCTCTCCTGGACTGCCAGCTGCCCCCTGAAAATCCTTACCGTCCTCTCCCAAAGGTGTTCCTTGTACTCCCTGTCACTAAAATTCATTATTATTTTCTACCCAAACTACTCCTTCTCTGTGTCTTTTTCTCAGTGAATTGTATGAGCATCTATCAAGTGACTCAGGTCAGAAACCTCTCTGCTAACCTTGAAGTCTTTCTCACCTTGCTCCACCCTCCCCATGACATATTGCTTCCAGCTCCTAAAGTCTTCTTACATGTTCTCTCTCACCTTGCAGACATTTTGGCAACACTGGCTTGTTTTTGTTGTTGTATAATATTAATTCTACCACCCCCCTGATCCTTTGAACAAAACCATGATTTTGTTTAGGTCCAAGGTCATGTGCTTTAAGAAAGACTGGGTTCTGCCCTGGCTGGTGTGGCTCAGTGGATTGAGTGCCAACCTGTGAACTGAAAGTTCACTGGTTTGATTCCCAGTCAGGGCACATGCCTGGGTTGTGGACCAGGTCCCTAGTTGGGGGCATGCGAGAGGCAGCCAATTGATGTTTCTGTCTCACATTGATGTTTCTCTCCCTCTCTTTCTCCTTCCCTGCCCCTCTCTCTGAAAATAAATGAATAAGTTCTTTAAAAAACAAAGACTGGGCTCTTCCTATGCTCTCCAATTTGAGTCTTAATTAATCTAAATATGTACAATGCAATAGAACTTCCTACAATGATGGAAATAATTTATAATCTGCACTTCTCAATATGGTGGACACTGACAATGTATGACTATAAAGCACCTGAATTATTCCTGGAACAAATAACACCATGGATTTTTAACTGTATTTCATTTAAATTTAAATATGCTCAGTTAACTAAGGACTACGCTATTGTACAACGTGGGCACCAATCAAGTTATGTCCTCAACCCTCACCAATGATTTGTACAGGAATGAATATTTGATATGATTTCCATTATTAGCTAAAAGAAAGTCTCTATCAGAGGACTTCTAGCAAACTTTTCCTTCTTACAAAATTTAAGAAAGAAAGGGACATACCTCTGTCCTCTGGAGGCTGTGGGTTGATACAGTACATAGAGGCTAACTACAACAGCCATCCAATCCATGAGAGGACAATCTTGAAGATAAATGCCTACATATTGAGGAGTTTAATAAGAAATAAGGAAATAATCTGAGTGCTCAAATCACATCTAAAATAGGCTGCTGAATTAACAATGTTGGAATATCTTTTCTTCTGGATACATACGTATGACACAATAAAGGGGTGCTTTTCCTTCACAAAACCCTTAGCATTGTTTATCACTGACATTTAGTGGTTTATCTGTATGCTTTCTGATTGTCTACCCCACACTAGTTTTTAGCCTCTGGACAAGTCATCTTGCATGCCTGGCTCATCATTGCTTAGCACACATTCTGGTGATGTCTGTATTTCAATGAATAGATATTAAATTTATTGATTAATTAGTTAATTAGTCAATTATAAAGTAGTTCTTTTTTTAAAAAAATATTTTTTTATTTATTTTTAGAAAGACAGGAAAGGAGAAAGAAGGAGAGGGAGAGAAGCATCAATGATCAATGGTTGCCTCTTGTGCACCCCTTACTAGGGATCTGGACCCACAGCCCAGGCATGTGCCCTGACTGGGAATCAAACCAGTGATCCTTTGGTTTGCAGGCTGGCACTCAATCCACTGAGCCACACCAGCCAGAACTATAAAGCATTTCTGATCATAAAAGTCTGCATTTTTAAATGCTTCCATTATTCCACACAAAGTATAGGGTAAATTCCAAAGTTCCTACTCTTATATGTAAAGACATTCACAGTCTGGCCTGGCCTACCTTTACAGCTTCTTCTATCTGAGACTGCCTGCAGCCTCGTGTGCAGTCTCAGAAATCGTAACTACTCTCTCTTCTCAGATTACCCAGAAATAGGTCATAGACATAGAGTGAGCAATTCTGCAGGCTGCTTAAGTCATTCACATGCAAAAAATTTACTCACCTATGAGGGGCTCAGGTAAGAAAAAAAAGATTAAAAAACAGGATAAATAAGAGGAAAAGAGGAGACAGGTTGGTGGTAGGGAGCTGCATGAAGCCTGGGAACAATAAACCTTGTTTGCATATATTTTATTAAACTGATCGTTTTGCAGTTAATAAATAGGACTGTGTGGACACTGTACCTTTGCTTAATCTGACTAAGGATATAAACTAAACAGTTTCATTTGCTGATGATTCTCTAAAATGTCTTGAGAGTTTAGTTGTAGAAAAATGCAATAGGCTGACTCAGTGTAATACTAGCCAGGGCCCTCCGGTGGACACTTCAGCCTTAGTAAATCCAAGTTGCCACCATCTCCCTAATCAGCAGTTCTCAAGATGCATTGTTAATCTCGCTTTCTGTGGAGAAGGCACATCTATCTTTCTAAATCTAGTGCTTTGCACCAGTAGATTCTGGATATTTGATAGCCGATCTCTGAGGTGTCCATGTCACCCTCCATATGACCATGCTCCACACGGCCGTGGCTCAGTCAACGACAGCTACGTAGGCGACAACAACGCCGTAAGATTGTAACGAATCTGCGGAATTCCCGGCGCCTGGTGAGGTTGCAGCGCACCGCGCTCCTCGGCTGTGTGTGCTGCTGGTGGAAGCAAACCCACTGCACTGCTGGTCACATACAAGCACATCCAGTCATGCATAGTACATGATACTGGACAATGATAAACCACTACGTGACTGGTTTGTGTATTTACTATACTATAATATTTATTATGATTTTAGAGTGTACTCTTTCTACTTACAAAAAGAAATTTTGCTATAAAACAACATGTTGTGTTATGCCGGCAGCAGCCTCATACATCTCGTGTGTACCACTTCTCTGGATCGCGTCATTTTCCATAGTGCTTGATTTAATCTTATGCTGTTTTATACAGCCACGTACTGTATCCACCTGTAGCCTAGGGAAATTCTTCTACAGCATGTTATCGCTTAGCTGTGCAGAGGGCCGTGCCACCTCGATTTGCGGAAGTGCACTCTGTGATGTCCACAGAAGGACAAAGCCACCTAACGACGCAGCTCAGAATGTCACCGGCCGTTAATTGGACCGTGTGAGATTGCCTAACAATGCGTTTCTCAGAGCGTATCCCCATCGTTAAGCAGCATGGGACTGTATTTCTTTTTATGCTTTATAACATGGTTCAACATGGTTTACTGAGCAATATTTGAAATCTAGAATTCAGCTTTATGCTGGATGTACGAGTAAACCAGGTGGATTCAGTCACTTACAACCTAGAGGTGGATACATCCAAATTAAAAGGCAATTCAGAGTGAAAATAAGCCATAGTTTCACACCAGTACAATCTACTGGTAACAGCAAAGTTAGTGTAAAGTACTGAGAAATACCAATTAGCAAGAAATTTTCAACCTAAACAAAAGACTGAACTGCTATCCAGTGAGTTAAATGTAGGGCTTGGGGACTACCATGGTGACCTACCAGGTTTTTTTTAACCTGGGTGCCATGTACAAAGACAATCCATGATGGCTGCACAAGGTTCATGGATTTTAGCACAAAGCCTAACTCGTAATAAGTGATGAGTAAATGATAATCGTTATTCTCCAAATTATCCTTTACTACAAATTCTGGTAGGTAGAAGGCAAAAGGTATCTATCAGATGGTGTGAAACCATAAGCTGAGAAGTTCTGAGTCATTCAACACCGTCTAGAAAGCACAGGTATTCTCAGAATTTACAAACTAAATATGTCTCACTCACAGCAGCTCCATTTATGGTACTGCCTTCAGATTTCCCTTATGTTGTTTTATTCCTAAAGTTGATTTTTTTTTTTTTTTTTTGCTACTTCAGGAAAAAAATCAACTTTGGATTTGATCATGTGACTTTGGACAGGAGGACATGAGTAGGTGAGATTTACATGGTTTTCAAGAAGAAACTTTAAATGCACTTTGTGATTTGGCTTTATCCCCTTTGAACTTCTGCCCTCGCTGTGAAAAACAGCATGGCCCAGAGAGTGGCCGCTCCTTCAGTCTGAGCCGTGGGGCAGAAGCCACAAGGAGCCGAACATAGCCAAGGCTGTGGAACCCTGCTGAACCCAGCAATTTCATGGCAGATCCACAATTCTCATGGAACTTGCCTGAAAAATAAATATTTGTTGTTATAGCCATAAGATTTTGGAGTTGTATATTGCTTCAACAAAAATGATTCCTATTTTCTATTTTTAAAAATCTGCTAATCAATTTAGATAATTGTTATGTTTCACTTAAGCCAGTTTCTTCATATCCATTTTACACATAATTTGGGTTGGTTAGCAATGCACTTATTTTTTTTGTAAGTAGGCCTAACACAGTCCATTAAAAAATCCAGTGTTTGAGGAGATACATTTGATTTATGAGCCTTTTAGACAATGTTAAATTTCAGGTATATGATATTTTTAGGTATTTAATATAATCAAGATAAAACAATCACATTGCATTCTTCGGATGTATGAGTATGCTTTCTATCAACTTCCTCCAAATAAGCACCTTGTAATGCTGAATAAACCTTTCCCCGGGCCTGGTCTTAATCCTTCAAATCTTGAGATCAGTCATCTCCCTCCTAAACCTTCGTAATTTCTCTCTAGGAAATCATGAAATTGACCATAAAAATATTTTCTGCTTCCTTATCTTCCTAACCCACAGAGAAAGGTAATATCTTTTAGGTGTTGACAAAGGTTGACGTATTGAAGTATTCCAGTAAGGTGATAGCTCTGCAAAGAACACCCATCCACATACCCATGAAACACAAACCTCCCGATAATTAGTCATCAGAAATAATAAATTGTCACCATGCCAGCCTTTACCGTCTCCGGCAGCACTGACCTGAAACATCGCCTATCCCCTGTGACTGTCAATCAAAGCAAGATAGCCCTGTCGGGGAGCTGAGCCAATTCAGCAAGTGTGCAAACAGGACCAGCAGCTACTTAACATTTAGTCACAGAAAATGCTCCAGAAACAGAGATAAAAATATGACCTAAAGTTAGCCTAAAACCAATGGGAATGGCAACTTCTAAATACACTATTGTGAAAGTGCTCATTTGATGAGTCTGGAAAAATGGTCAAAGTAACTACTCCAAAGGGCTTAGGCATTGTTTTTTTTTTTCCCTTTGGTTCCTTCAAATTCACTTTCATCTTCCATTATACAGCTTTCACGGGAATACCAGTAAATAATTAAGAACTGCAGTTTAGCCATAAACAAATACACACAATGTGAACGCAAATTTCCTTCCTTCTGCTGCGCCTTGGGAGACCATTGCCCCCAGGCAGCAGTGTCTTGCTGGACTGGAGCCTGCTGCGTGGAAGCTGGAGTTCGCTTTGAAGTCTGACACACTGCCTCCAAACTCTCCTCCGGCTCCCACTACCTGAGCCTGGAATTAGTCATTACTGGTAATTTGGTTGGGACACTCTGAAGTGCATATGAACATTAGTAAATACATGCTCTTTTGTCCTGGTTATTCTGGTAATGTAAATGGAGAGGTGTTAACAGCAGGGATCTTTCTGCTTGAATAGTCTAATGCTTCTTCCAAGGAACAAGATTAGATTTAAAAGAAGCTAGATCTAAAACTGACACTCCTGAGGGTGTACCTAATTTTGACCTTGACTTATTTTGCAACCAAAGGCAAGTGACAAAAGCTTTCAATCTCCATCAGGGAGCTATAAAATTTTGATGAGAGGCTATTTTACAGACATTCTGAGAAATTAACTCTTGCCTAATTTTTGCCTTTATCTTCCCAGCTATTCACCAGTTGATCCCACTAATGTCCAGTCCCCATCTCTACTTTGAGTTTTACTTACACACACACACACACACACACACACACACACATTTAAGCCACCTTGGTTCCAGAACACTAGAGACACGTGTCAAGAATCTCTATGCCACGATCTAGAAGGAATAGACCTCAGTCACACACACTCAGTGGACCTGTTTAAATTAAGGTTTATAGGTAGTCCCTTAGCCTTTTTTTTTAACAAGCAGGCTGGATGAAACTAAGAACATCTCTATCCCCCACTTTCTGGTTAACTCATCAGGTCAATGTGTGTGGCAGCTTCATCTCCGAGTCAGAGAAGTAACACGGCCTTGTGGTTAAGCACAGGAGTCTGGAGCCTTCCGCCTGCGTGCAATCCAAACATACTCATTCGTGTGCTGCAATGTTTTTCAGTTTCTGAACCAGAGAAATGGGAAGAATAAAAACAATAGAACCTACCTCCTAGGGATGCTAAGAGGCTTAAATATTTGACGCGAGGAAGCTCGTGGAATAATGCCCAGCATGTGATAAGCACTACATGTTAAAGAAATGCAGTGACCATGACTGTTAGCCCTGAATACCAACAGTGCACTGGTCACTTTCATTTCAAAAGCTTTCATTACTTCTATGCACTCCGTGAGCCTTTTACTGAAGCCAAGTTACTGTTGCCTGCCTCAGTTTGCTACAGACGTGGGGCACTGTGCCTCACTTCCCCTCTTCTTACCGCTACCCTGGAGTGTTTACCCAATCTTTTGCTATGTAATCAACAGCATAGACATTATCTGGAAGCTTCTGGAAAATTCAGAATTTGGGATCTCCCCTCAGCCCTACCGAATCAGAATCTGGAGTTTAGATGTTCACCCAGGTAATTTAAGTGTATGTTAATTTGAGAAACACTGCCTTCAAACTTCTTTCCTAGCCCAGGTCTCCACTGTGAGAGCCTAAAGAGGCAATGTATCATTTGTTACTAATAATACCAAGCTTGAAAATAATCATAAGAAAATAGAGTTCATATAATTTCTAAAATGTGGCTATCCTCTCTTTCTTGCATTCCAATATAAATTTTCTTGAGTGAGGAGGAGAGGAAGACGTAGAGTAACAGCTTGCACGCTAGGAACTGAGGTTCAGCCTGAGGACGTGCAAGACAGTTTGTCAGAAGTGGAAGCTGCCGGTCTGTCTCTCTCTGCAGGGCACTAGAGGGGATTAGAGGCACTGCCCTTAAGTACGACCATCAAAGCGTTTCCAAAATGTTTCAGAAACAAATTACCATACCTCTTACCAGAGTCAATCCCCAGATGTTACAAAGAGTATTATTATTCAAATACCTGGGAATAAGAAATATCACACTATTTATTTCCAATTACATTTTCTACTTTCACAATGGTTTTCTTCTCCCAGAAAGATAGCATAGGATTTACATGATTATTTCTAATGTTTTAAGAGTAAACAAAAGCATGAAAAAATACAAATATCACTTATATGAAAATAAACGTTCAGATAAAACTTTCACTAATAATTATTTTGATGTATATATACTGTATTTACATACATAAAGTAAAAACATGCTGCTATTTTGTAACCTACTATAAGCATTTAAAAATGATAAATGTGTATTTTTAAAATATAAAAACAGAATGTTGTTTTTATAAGCTATGCTTTACCTATAAAACCTAAAGTTACCAAACAAGGTATTAGAAGGAGGAAAAAAAAAACTATTTGCACATTAGAATATGTGTTTATTAATAAGGAAAATCTCCACATATTTTATTACTTTGCAATTGATCATCCTAATGAGGGAATTGCAGTTACTGTTCAATATCAAACTATATTTTATTACTTTGCAATTGATCATCCTAATGAGGGAATTGCAGTTACTGTTCAATATCAAACTAATAGATTTTAATTTTATTTTTTAGAGAGAGGGGAAGGGAGAGAGAAAGAGGGAAAGAAACATCAATGTGTGAGAGATACATCAACCAGTTACCTCTCGCATGCCCCAGCTGGGGGCCTGCCGGGCAACCCAGGCATGTGCCTTGACTGGGAATCAAACTGGTGATAATTTGGTTTGCAGGCTGGCACTCAATCCACTGAGCCACACTGTAACAGGGTACAGCCAAGAGGGGGGCCCCAAATAGGGATTTGTAATGGGGTCCAGAACTCAGGGTATCCAGGAAATATTAGAGAAAAATATATATATGATATCCTTACCCCCAACAGTCTGAGCTGGGGGATGGGACACACAGAGCAGGCCATTGACAGCTGTTTTGCATAGCAACAGCTTTGTAGCTAACCTCTGGCATAGTCATTTAACATATTTATAGCCTTTAACTTGTTTCATAGATATGTTAAATAGCTGTGGCCATGCTTTGAGCCAGGGGAATGGGAGTGACTTCAACCCAGGATGTAACTGGGAGGCAACTCCCCTTTGTTACAGTGCCTGCGTGAGAACTTGGAGATGATTGGCTTCATGCCACGGGGCCACACCTGCCCAAAGTTACCATGGCAGCCCGGTAAAGCTGGAAGAATATGGGATGCTGGCAGGTGTAACTGAGTGTGGGAGGGAATCACCATGCAGCTGCAGCAGTAGGAGAGGACCACACAGCTTTGGTGGAGTAGGGCAGGACCACGAGGCTTTGGAGGAGTTGGGACCATGTGGCTTAGGCGTCTTTTGGAGACCACGTGGCTTGGGCAAGGGTTAGGACCGTGTGGTTTGGGGTTGCTCCCTTTTGCACATGGCATAGACAGCAGGAGAGACTTTGCCTGGAAGAAGAGGGGTGAAATTCTTGCTGGTGGGCCATGAGAAGATGCCCCATGGCTGTGCATTAACTGAAGATTGTGGCAGTAACACGGCAGATGGTGCCAGAACCGAGGGGCTGCCTGAACCA
>PVJI01000703.1:0-232752 GCA_004026765.1 Micronycteris hirsuta | reverse complement strand
ACCTTATCTGAGAAGCACTTTATCTGCCCTTCCATTCTAAATGTGAGTTTAGCTGGATAGAGTATTCTTGGATGTAGGTCCTTGCCTTTCATGACTTGGAATACTTCTCTCCAGCCCCTTCTTGCCTGCAAGGTCTCTTTTGAGAAATCAGCTGACAGTCTTATGGGAATTCCTTTGTAGGTAACTGTCTCCTTTTCTCTTGCTGCTTCTAGGATTCTCTCCTTATCTTTAATCTTGGGTAATGTAATTCTGATGTGTCTTGGTGTGTTCCTCTTTGGGTCCAACTTCTTTGAGACTCTCTGAGCTTACTGGACTTCCCGAAAGTCTATTTCCTTCACCAGCTTGGGGAAGTTCTCCATCATTATTTGTTCGAATAAGTTTTTAATCTCTTGATCTTCCTCTTCTCCTTCTGGCAGCCCTATGATCAGTATGTTGGGCCGTTCAAAGATGTCCTGGAGGTTTCTGAGCCCCTCCTCCGTTTTTTGAATTCTTGTTTCTACATTCTTTTCTGGTTGGATGTTTTTTCTTTCTGCTGGTCCACTCTGTTGATTTGAGTCCCAGTTTCCTTCTTATCCCTATTGGTTCCCTGTAGATCTCTCCTCATTTGTTCAAGTAATTGCGATAATTTTTCATAGAATTCTGTGAGCATCCTGATTACCAGTGTTTTAAACTGTGCATCTGATAGGTTGGCTATCTCTTGGTCGGTTAGTTCTGAAGCTTTGATCTATTCTTTCATTTGGGCCATTTTTTACCCCTCGGTGAGCCTGTTACTTTAAGGGGCGGAGCCTTAGGTGTTCACCAGGGCGGGTCAACTAACGTCGTTGTGTTGTGACGCTGTCTGTGGGGGTGGGGTAACCCTCATGGTTGTGCTGTGACGCAGCCTGTGGGGGCGGGACCTGCGAGAACAATGGCTCTTGCTCCACTCTCCGCAACCACACCACTTCACACAAGCAAGTTGAGTCCCTCTGCTCTGGCTCCAGGGTCGGTGGACGGGCCGCACAGTTTCAAGCCCCCGTGGGTCTCCCCAACAAACTCTCCTGTGAAGCTTGGAGTTCCTCCCGCCATCTCACCTCCCACAGGTGTTTTCAATCGGTGGTTTGAGGTTTTATTTCCCCACTTTGCTGGTTTGCGCCCTGCTTTTTCTCCTGGTTTGTCTGCACGTGAATTAGGACCTGCCCAGTCCACCAGTCTCGACCCCGCTGGGTCCGGGTGGGCTGGGCGCTGGCCGCGTTTCGGTCAGGCACACCCGTCTCGGCGTGCTGCAGCGCTGCCAGTCCCACTCCACAAACCACGGTCTTGCCGTGCGCTCACCACCCAGCTCACTGCGGAGTGGCTGCATGCTCTCTCTCCGCCCGGCTCCGCCCTGCTTACCAGACTGGATGTAAGTGTCTTCTTTAACTCCTTGGTTGTCGGACTTCCTCTCAGTTCGATTTTCTGTCAGATCTGGCTGTTTTTGTTTAATTAAATTGCTGTTTTTTCCTCGTTTGGTTGTGTGCAGAGGCACAGCATGTCCACCTATGCCTCCATCTTGCCGGAAGTCTCTATATGCTTCATTCTGGATAGCCGCTATTATGTCTTCAAGTTTGCTAATATTTTCTTCTGCAACATATAACATATCTTCTCATTAAAGAATTTTCATTCTCTTATATTACATTTTCTAATCCCTAAAAATTTTATTTTGTCTTTTTTGTATCTTCCATTCCTCTCCTCACTTAACATTCATGTTTACTTTTGAATAATTGAATATAACTTAATAGCTGTTTAATGTCTTTGTCTACTAATTCTATTAAGTCTATTATTTCTGGATCTGTTTCTATTGACTGAATGTTTTTCCTGATGATATATCACATTTGCCTACTATTTTGGTATGTCTAATTTTTATTGGATACTGAGACTTGTGTTTTATGTTAAGTGTCTGGGTTTTGTTGTTTTCCTTTAGAGAGTGTTGAGCTTTGTTCTTGCTGATTAGCTTGATCCCTTCCAGACTTTTTTGTACAAGCCTAGAGAAGTCTTTACTCTAGATATGGTATAACCTCACGATAAGGCATGCCACTCTTGTGGTCACTGCTGAATGTCCCAGGACGTTCCACTCTTACTGGTTGGAGTCTCCCAACATTGTTTTCTCTATGAATTGCTTATCCTACAGCTTCCCAGTGATGCACGGCCTGGTTTCATGGAATTTTACTCTTGGTATACATAACTTACCTTCAGCAAAGATGGTGAAATACATTTTTAAAAAAGATTTTATTTATTTACTTTTAGAGAGAAGGGAGGGAGAAAGAAAGGGAGAGAAACATGGATATGCAAGAGAAACATCGATTGGTTGCCTCTCACAGCACCCTCCTCCAAACTGGGGACCTGGCCCTCAACCCAGGCATGTGCCCTGACTGGGAATCGAACCGGTGACCTTTCAGTTCACAGTCTGGTGCTCAATCCTCTGAGCCACAACAGCCAGGGCAGAAGTACTTTTCTGTGTTGATCTCTGCTTTCTGAGACTCTGCTTCACAATTTTGGGTTACCTCGGCCTGCCAGATCTCTGATTTGTGTCTTCTCAACTTAGGGAGACTGCTGCAGGCTGCTTGGTGTTTCCCTTCCTCCACGAGATCCATAATGTGATTCTAGGCAGAGGGCCAAGGGCTTACCTTACTTATTTCCATTTTCTTGGGAATCCCAATACTATATTATCTGTTGTTCAATGTCTGAACATAGTTGCTTTATATAATTTTCTCAAGTTTTATTATTGTTTAAAATGGGAGAAAATGTCTGGATCCTGTCACTCCACCATGGCCTGAAATGGAAGTTTAGCTATTACGTATTTATTTATGTTAGACAAAAGGGTAAACCTCAAAAGTGGAGGCAGGGATATTCACGTTACAACAATAGTACAAAACAACAGGTACACAGAGTGATATCTAAAATGTAAACCATCCTAGACTGCATTCATTGAAGTATGATGTCTAAGACAAGGAAGGTAATAATCCAATTAATCCCACTCCACACACATTAGCCTTATTCATTCACTCATGTTGAATGAGATATAGCCATTTTTCATTAAGAAACTGATAGAGCAGGAGAAATAGATAAGTAACATGGAAATAGCAATGCATCATGATAGATGAGTAATACTGTAGAGATAAGTCCACTGGCTGTGAGAAGATAAAGGAGGAATACCTATTCCAACCTGAGTCAAGGTGGGGTGTCTAGTGGGACTTTCTGTAAGGACAATGACTTATGAGTCATGAGCAGAGTCTTGATGGATGAGTAAGAACTGATCAGAAGAAGGAAGTAGGGGGAAATGGATGTATAGCATGCCCGTGAAAAAACCTATCTAATTTTTTCAGAGAATTACAAGTATTTCAAACTGGCTGAAGTGTCAGACGGAAAAAGGAGCGGGGTGAGATGAAGCTAAAGGAGATGAAGGAGCTGAGTAACAAAGTCTTATTAAAATTTTAAAATTTATTATAGGAGAACTAAGGAGCTGTCAAATAGTTTATTCAGGTGAAAAACATGGTCTGGTTTGTGTTTCAGAAAGATGTCAGTTTAGAAAGTGGGGCTGTCAGGGGAAAATAATGATCCCTCAGGAAGATACAACATTAATACAGGTAAAAGATAATTTGGGCCTGAGCTGTAACCTAAGAACTGACTAAGGAAGATTGATGGGACCATGGCAAAGATTACTAGTTGTCCCATAATATGAATTTTCTTCTCCTTTTTTGGTAATGAAACCTTTAATTTGTAGGTACGTGCCTGGCCCATAATAAAATTCTTGTAGTTAGGTAGGTAAGTTAAAGTCCCAGCAGAAGAGAGATGATGCACTCAAAATGAGCTAAGCCAAGGAAGACTCATTTATAAAGGGGCTATTTACTAAGATTGGATACAAACGAGCTATAAATATAGTGCAATAATCCAGAGCTCGTAGCAGCTAGGCCGTTACCTCCTTTAGGGCCTAATAGGATGAGGGAAGCAAACAATGAGCAGAGCCTAGAAAAAGAGAGAGGCAGGTAGACTCAATCGTTCTGCGGAGATCAGTAACCCTCACTTGAGGGACAGAGCCAGCCAATGCAACCCTGAAGGGAGAGATCCAGAGACATAAATACCCTGATCTCACTCTTCTGTTTTTCGGGTCTCCCGCGAGAGCCTCCACTGTCTGAACTAGATCCATAAAAGCCAGAGGTTACAACCTCCCTTCAATGTGGTCCACACAGCCTCCCAAGACAGAAAGTGGATAAAGGGGAAAAGACAATGGGTCTAGACAGACAAAGGGAAGACAGCTAGCAGATGGGAGTTATGCAACTAAATGTTGGCCAGTGGGGGCGCACCTCTGAAAAGAGGGGCATGTTCTCCTTCTTCCCATAGGCTGGATTGATCACATGATGACTGGAATTTGAGATGGAAGTTACATCCTGAGATGGGTGGAATATAGAAGAGAGGGAACTTGGATTCCTGAGGATCAGGCAACTAGTTTTGGTGACCTACATGCACTAGTTCTGGTCACCTCTATTCACTTGAGTGAAAAATAAACTTGTATTCTTTTGAATCCACTGTTATTTTGGGTTTTCTGTCACTTGCAGCTGATACGATTCTTAACCAATTCAGAGACTAAACAGGAAATTCCTTGGGGATTTGGACTGTATTGGTTATGATTTACTTATTTATTTGTTTTTAACTTGTAAGCATCTGAAATGGACTTTGTTTAGCTTAAGCAAAAGGGGAAATCTATTGGAAGGATGCTGGAGGTGTGTCAGAGAATCAAAGGAAATGCTGAACAACCAAGATAGGAGAACCCAAGGCAGTGCTGGTACCTCAACATTTTTCATGGCCTCTCACCCTGGAGGACTGCCACAAATGTGACTCACCTCCGACAACACCCATCCCCTTTAGGAATGCATTCCCAATTTCATCTCTCTGTTACAGAGAATCTGCGCAGGCCAGCTTGCCTTGGGCTCTCTCGTCTTTGTCGGAGGGGGGTCACAGTACAGACAGGGCCGCTGCAGTCCCCAGGATTCTCAGACATGTGCATACTTTGTGCATCAGACAGTCATAACAAAGGGACCATTACTCAAATTTATACCAATCTCTAAAACATTCATGCAAATGGAAGGGTATCTCCATAATAAAGTCACAACCTCCTTGAAGGTGTGTTTTATACCTATTCTGGAAACATCATGGAAATAATAATGCTGGATTCACAGTGGCTAACAAATAAAGACTCCTTTCCTTTCATTTTCCCCCTCAGCACCTGATGTTACAAGCCTCATTACAGGGGTAGGGATGGGCAACAATTCAAATCCACAATTTGTGTAATTCGAAATTTTGTAAAACTAAATTCACCAAGACTCTCAATATCTACATGTTCCAGGACCTATGTTAATTATGATTAACAGAAAATAAATGACTAAATGGTTTTAAGAGTTCACAGACTATCAAGGAAGAGAAGCATGTAGACAAGTCATATGATAATGCAGCAAGTTGTATGCCATAGTAGAATTAAGTATCAGACTCCTTAAGAACAAACTGACAGTAACCAGAGGGGAGGTGGGAGGAGATAATGGCGGGAAAAAGGAGAAGGGTTTTCAGGAACATCTATAAAGGACACATGGACAAAGCCAAAGGGGGTAGAATCGAGGGTGGGAGGTAGGGATGGCCGGGGTGAGAGGGAGTGGTGGGGGGAAATGGAGACAACTGTACTTGAACAACAATTAAAATAAAAAAGAAAGAAAGAGCAGAGAGAGAGCAAATGAGAGAGTTGAAAGAGGTGAGATTTGAGGTGTGTGAGTAGAAGTCCTACAGACATAAAAGGGGAAGGAGAATTTTAAACAAAAGTAAAAGCACGTGCAAAACTACTGAGATCATAAAAATGCTCAGCTGTGTTTAGAAAAAAAGCCAAGATCTCCATGTGACTAGACTCCTGCACACCGACTGGAAATTCATTTATTCATTCAGCGGTAGTTTACTGGCTACTGGTCACCAGATAAATGTGCCGCAGTCCTCCCCTGCAGAGGGAGAGGCCAACACGAGGACTCGCATCAGATGACTGCTGTAGCAGAGGAGGAGGAACACCCTGCTCTGAGATCGTAGCAGGGGCAGAGCATTACCTAGGGATTCCAGGGAAAAAGAGCCCAGAGCTGTATGCAGGAGTGAGAACTTTGAATGCTGTGCTAAAGACACTAGATTTTTTTATGCGGTAGGTCATGGAACCCTCTGAAGTTTTCCATGTGTGTTTGTTAAAGCAAGAAGATTCCAAATTCCTGAGACTGCATCTCAACCTTCTGACTCTAGACAAATAAACCCCATTTGTTTTACACTTGTGTGTCCGGCACTGTGTCAGGGATTTTATATTATGTTGTCTCATTTGAACCGAGATTGGTCTGCAGGTAGAAAGGGTTATATACCCAACTTTGCAGGTGAACAAAACAGAGAATAGAGAAAGAAACATCGTGTTAAGTGAGTGGGTACACAATGTTTTATTAGTAGCACACAGGGCTTAAACTCTTCCTTAACCTTAGAGAGAGGTCCCTGCTTTAATCAAAATGGGCTACCATTCACTGGGTGTGTACCAGATGTCAAAGCCCAGATCACTCCATCAGTCAAGATATGGACAGCTGCAAACTACTTACCCTAACTAAAGTTTCTTTTTCCCAAGTAAAGAGAAATCCAGGACAAAGCGGTTGAACAATGCCGTTAGAGCTGCAAGCTCTTCCATTTTCCCAAGGTGGCTACTGAATTCTACTCCTTCCATTCCAAGAAAGAAGAAGGGATGAAGAAAGACCTTTACCCAAAAAAGTTTAGTTTTCTTATTTCTATGCTTCTGCTTACATTTCTTTGGCCAGAGCTCTGTTACATGATTATTTGCAGATACAAATGAGGCTGGAAAATGGTTATTTGCTGACCTCTTCACCCCGAAGTCATATTAAGTCACTAAGAAAGGAGGAGATCGGTAGCAAGTAGGCAGCATATATAATCTCATTCCATTTTTCAAACAGCTCCATAAGGTAAAGTTATCCACATTCTACATGTGGGAAAACAGACTCACAGAGAAAAGTGTATTGTCCAAAGTCATCCAAGTATGAGTCATGAAATAAAAACTTTAAAGCAAATCTGTATCATTCAAAAGCAAAGGACATTTTAAAATGGTACCACCCTGTCTCCCTTAGCAGTGTGACTTTGAGCAAGTCACAAAATCTCCCTGAACCTTAGTTGCAAGATCCATAAAATGAGGATGAGCATCCCTGACCCAAAGGTTCTTGAAGCATCAACTTAGACCATGAATGCAAAGGTCTTGGAAAGGATAGTATCAATGAGACTCTAATTATTATCCATTTACCTTCTGCTAAAATGTGTCTTCCATGGTTGACGAGCAGGAATAGTTCTCCAAGGAGCACAGCTCTGACATCGGTATGTGAACTTGGCGCTGGTAAAACCTCTTGACTGGCATTTCCTTTTTAAGCCCCTTCAGTTTCCCAGGAATTTCCACTGGCCGGGTTTCCTTTGTCCACTCCAATAGCTGCCTGTGCAGATGAGTTATGAGCCACATTCCACAGCAGGTCAGATTAAAACAACGTGCAAACCATCCATTCTGGCTTCCTTGCCTTCTTCTCCCCGTTGCTGAACCCTAAGCAGAGCTAAACTCAGACTGCTCCTCAGACTCTGTCTCTTCTGGTGCCCTGTCCCAGAATAACCATCGGAGCACCGAAGACTCATTCCAGCCACAGACCCACAGCGGCCCATGCTGTTTGCTGTCTCTGGGCTTGGGCCCTTGGGAGCTTCTGCCTGGAGAGCTTTGCCTTCATTGTTTCCCCTAGAGAGCTTCTACTCCCCTGTCAAGGCCCAGGCTGAACCTCAGACCGTCCTCCTCTGTGGCATCATGCCCCACACTTCCAGTCAGGTGTTTTACTTTATATTTTCCTCCATATGAGCACACGGCTTTGTCCATAATTTTATTATAG
This sequence comes from Micronycteris hirsuta, assembly GCA_004026765.1. Lineage (NCBI taxonomy): Eukaryota > Metazoa > Chordata > Mammalia > Chiroptera > Phyllostomidae > Micronycteris > Micronycteris hirsuta. The sequence continues at coordinate 224,806 of PVJI01000703.1, read as the reverse complement.
CGCAACACGTGCAATAGGCAGATTGAACCAAACCTCCTAACAAGTCTGGCTTTGCCTTAAATGGATACCAGAACCTTAAAAAAGAACAAATAAGGTAATATTGATATCCCCCCAAAATATATGTCCATTATACTGAAGGAGGAAAGGAGAGATGGAAGGAAGGAAGGAAGGAGCTCCCTTCTCTTCCCATGTCTGTACCCTATAATCAGTTTTATGTCTGGTATGGTGCAGGCATGGACCAATCAGAATAGCCTGCTGGAGGCCTCCTGTGGAGACAAGGGTTCACTTTGTTTAGTTACCAGAATCTGGTCTTTTCCATTTCACACAAATAGGCCCATTATTGAATTTGTTGTCATAGTTCCCTAACTATTGTCTGATTATACATAATTTTTTTTGATTATACATAATTTTTTAAAACCACTTCCTTACTTTGGAAGCTTCTCATTTTTACTGTTACAAATGGTGCTAGAATTAAGATGCTTGAAAATATATTTGTGAGCACAATGTGCTGGTTTTGTGTGTGACAGAGTCCTAGGAATGCAACTTCGGTGGAGTCTTCAAAGTTGCGTCCCACTAGCTGGATATAACCACACCCATTTCCTCAGAGCCTCGCTGATCCTGGGCAGTAGTGATATTTTTAACTTTTGCAAACCTTGAAAATATCTCATTACTGAGCGTCAGTTTCTATGACTATCAGTGCAGTTGAGCATCTTTTGAGATGATGATCGGTCATTTGTTTTTCTTCTATACCACAGCCGTTGGCGCATCGCAGTCATGACTGCAGTGACATCCGTACTGAGATCCATCTCTCACAACTCCCCGTGAAGCTTTTTAACTCCAGACTTTGTGTCACGAGAATTTAAGAGTGACCGAGACAGCATCAGTCTGGAATTAGAACTCCAAAAGGTTTTCCTTTCGACTTTGCTTGGCACCACAGTGTTCACAGCCATGCTTACCATTCACTGTGGTTCTCAGGACAACTTCCAGACCGTCCACAGTAAGCATCTGCAGAGGGGCCAAGAAAAGACTTTTGAGTGTGGGGTGTTTTTTTTTTTTTTTCCTGTTATTGATGTTGTCTCCTCTGCACTGCTCCCGTCTTTGCTTTGTCCCAGTCTGGCTGAGTCCCTTCCGGGTGAGATGATGTCTAGCTCTGTCACACTCTGACCTGGGAAGTCACCTTCTCAGTTCAGAGCCCTTGCTACTCCTACTCACAGTCTATTATCTCTGCATGATGAGTCAATTTTATTTCATTTGAAATTCAAGGAGCACCTACTCTGTGCTCGACTTTGGGAATACAAAAACGAATAATACTCTGTCCCTATTTCAGGGAAGCCTGAAACCCAGGGGCTGTGAGAGCCACAGGCAGGGAGTGGTGAGGTTACAGAGTCAGGTCGAGAAAGAGTGAAGAAGCCCAGGGCACTCTGAGAGGCAGGGCGGCTCTCCTGCTTACCCCGGGCGAGACCCCAGGGAGGTGAACTCTGTGTGCCTCAGTTTCTTCATCTGTAAAAAGCAGAACACAGTAACACTGACCTCAGAGAATTGTTACGAGGACAAAAAGAGCTTAGAACCTACCATGTGGTAAGTAACCAGTAAATGCTAGTTTTTAATGTTATCATTATCACTATTTTTCTTACCATTATTAAAGCACAGCAGAAGGGATTTAACCCAATCTGATGGCAGGGTCAAATCTTAAGGAGAAAGTGTATATGGCTTTGGTGTAGAGGTAAAATACTCCTTCATTGTCTCATGTTGAACAGCAACAAGCTGAACATTTAACTACTGCGACCTCATTCACAAATAATGATGCCCCTGCACCGAGAAGTTACGTAGCTGCCCCAGGTTGCACAACTGGTAGCTTGTAGTATCCCTATATCCTCTATCTGATAGACAAGATTGGTGAAGGGCAGAGCAGTGTTAGGCCAAGATTTAAATCCACATCTCTCAAGCTCCTACACCCATGTTTTGCCATCCAAGGGGATGTATGCCTCTTGCCTCATGGGGACTTTCGAACAAGACTTCGAGCTTGTTTATGCTTTGGCTTTCTTATTTTTGCATCAGACATCTCCACACCTCTCTTCTCTGCACATCATCCCTCTTTCAGCCTCCAGGGAGAGGCTGTGACAATGAGTGAGCTCCCTCTGCAAGATGCCTTGATTCCCTGGAAGAAAGGCCGCAAGGAAATGTGAAGTGTGGGGACAGTGGCCTTTTCAAGGGTGGGTGATGAATGGAAACTTCCTGACATTTCAAGTGACAACATCTGAAAGGAAGTGGAATTTTCCTGAAGCCCAGGCAGGAGATCTCTGTCACAAGCTATTGATTTGGGGTGTATGTCTCGCATTTAATCCAATGATTAATTTGGAGGGAGGCAGCATGCATGCTGGGCTTTCATTTAGTGAGTTTAAAAGCATAAGGCTTCTGATTTATTTTGTCTTCATTCGTGCAGGGCTGTTTTATTGCCAAGGGTTGAATGACAGGCTTCCCGGCAGGCTGTAAAGACAGGTAAAATTTAAATAAGGAACATAAAATCTTTCAAGGCACTCTATTTATCTTTTGTAATTTATTAATCACACCTACTGAAGGCTGGTTGACCCTCTGGAAACAGTTCAGCAAAGGAAAACTGTTTGGCATACCCAGCTTGCCAATCCCCTTGCTTTCATTTTTCTATTTTTACATATGAGAAAACTAAAGTTCCCTGAATAGGAAGTGAGCTGCCCGAGTAATACCATGGATTAGAACTAAAATTAAACCCTAGCCCCATCCTGCAGCCTCAGGACCACTGAAACACAAGGAGTATGCATACAGCTCCAAAAATGTTCCTCCGATATTCAAAGTAGTCTCACTTAAAAAAATCGATTGATGAATGAACATCAGCACTCCCTTGCCTCCATCTCTTCCATGCCCACCCCCCTCAACCCACCATTGCCTTAAACACAGACTTCCAGGCAAAGGCTTACAGCATCCTTTAAGAGCTAATCTCTGCTTACCTGGCAAGCTTAATCTCTTATCTTCCTCCCTTGAACTCACTTCCATTCATATAAAAAACCTTTATATTTTCCCAAATAAAGTATGCTTCTTCTTCCTGCTGGGTCAATGCCTATGTTATCCACCTGCCTGGAATATTTCTAACTGGATGGAAGGATGCTTGGACAGACAAACAACCTCAATCCTGGGTTTATAGTTCTTTTCATTAGAAGTCATTGACTCTTTGGGTTAGTGCTCATTATATCCATTCTAACTATCCTTGACTCACAAGAATTTTAAATTTTCTAGTATGATTTTATCATTTTCCTGTGATTCCCCAGTTGTAACCTTTAGTTCCAAAATGACTGCACTTAATTCAGCAAGTTGCCACACTTCTCTTAGTAGAAGTCTTCCCTCAAAAACTCAGGAAACTCTCTCCATTGGATGCATTGGGAAGGCAAATCCCAAGATATCAAATAAAAATTTAATCAAGAAGTTCAGAGTGGAACAAAGAAAAAAAAATGACTTATGTAAGTGAGCCACATTGAAGGGCGGTACGAGCTCAAAAAGCAGGCATTTCCAAAAGGGGCTGGAGATGTGCAAGACGTGATATAAACATGCTGGGCGGCTATGGAGCAGCCAGAGGTCCCAGGGCCAGAGGAAGGTGAGCATCACGGAGAACATGTCCTAGACCATGTTGTTGGCAACATGGAAAAGACAGAAACCTAACATAAAAGGGTGGAGGATGGAGGAACTGGGAGAGCAGGGATAGGTTATTCCATTCATTTACCAGCACAGTTTACTGAGTACCTACTATGTGCCAGGCCCTGATCTGGGGGCTGGGTATGTAGGAGAGGAAAAAAAATATGATAGTTTGGAATTCAACATCATGGAAAGCTGGATCTCACTTTCAGGTCTGCCACTCAGTAGCAAGTTGGCCTTGGATGGTTCCCTTTCATTTCCTTGTTTGTAAAATGTGTGTATCCATTCATGTTCATTAATAGTCTCCTGTGTCATGGTGCCGGACACTGTGCTAGGCCCTGGACACCCAACAGTAAACAAGACAGATATGGCCCCTGACCTCTCAGAAGCTTATTGAATAAGGGAAAAGACTGATAAGGTATTAAAATAAAGTATTTCCCGTGAGAGGATGAGCAGGACTGAGATAGCACTTGATATATAGGACTACTAGGACTACATGAGATAAAATATATAAGAGTCCTCTGCCTTTGATAATAGCACGATCTCTGGAACTGGACTGGTTGGGTTCAGGTCCTACCTTCGGGACTTATTAAGTAAATCACTTAAGGAAGTTACTAAACCTGCCTCAGTTTCCTCATCTATAAAATAGGGATAATAACAGTACTTAACTCACAGGGTTGTTAAGGTGATTAAATAAGTTAAGATACGTAAAGAGTTTAGAACAGTTCCTGGAACACACTAAGTACACGTGATATTTATTTATGAGTTGTTGTTAGCACGGACCCCAGCCCATGGTGGGCACTTGCACTTGCTCGTTCCTTTCCTCCTCTCCGTTGCTCTTCGGAAAGGCCCACGGCCCTGGCAGAACAGCAGTCCATGTTTCATGTTCCACCCTACAGTAAAGACCCAGACTGGTGACTACAGAGTGGATTGTTCTCAGTATAATTTATAATTTATCACTGTTTCAGCAATCTGCATGTTACGACTTTGAAGGGTGCAAAGGACTTCCCTATACTTGGCTGGACTGAGCACAGAAGGTTGTGGTAAAATTAGAGCCACAGGACAAGAGAAACTGGAAAAGAACTTAGGCCTGGAATGTATGAGAGCTGGTTGTTTTCCTAGGAGTCTCATGGACTTTGAAAAGCCTGGTGTTGCTGTTCAGCCGTAATAAGCTTGGTCTTTGGGGTCTCACACTCTTGTGAACAATGCTTGACTCTGCACGTACGAGTTCTGCAGTCTCCTGGGTCCTTCTGTCTCATATGACTGTTGTGAGGGTCATACGAAATGACTAATTTTCAAACGCCTGAGAGTTAAAAGAACTGTTATCCAGCCTTATCATCAGAAAGCATTCACTAAATACCTGGAGCAATCTCAGCACTGAGTGGTGGTTACTGTGGGGTTCTGGTTCTGATGGTCAAATAGCCTTCCTCCTCCAGTGTTTGAAGGACTGGTCTTAGAATTAGGCAATCAAGCTCCATGAATGCAGGTACTGGTTAGTTTTGCTCCTTGTTTTGCCCCCATATGATCCATAGCATGCCGCAGAAATGCAACAAAGTCTCGCTGAAAAGATGAATGGTAAGAAGACAGGCACACAAATGCAGCATGTTGGGAAAGAGAGCAGGGCCACATTGTACAACGAGCACTCAGCTAACTAAGGCTTTGTCACTGGAGAAGGAAGACCGGAGGGATAGGGGTCTTTTGAAAGGTGATTATATCGGTCAGATTTCAACCAATAGAGAGAGAGAGATAATTGAGATGTATAGGTGATGGATGGATGGATGGATGGATGGACGACAGACAGATAAGAAGGTTTATTTTAAAAAATTAATGCAATATTTACATATATCAATTCATTATGTTCTATATCTAGTATCAATACAATGTTATAGGTCAATTACATCCCAATTTTAAAAATATAAATAAATAAATAAAATATAAGAGAGCTGCTTCAATAACACCTGGGAAAGTTACAATCTGCTATTGCCACAGCAAGGCTCAGGTACTTGATTTTTATCTGCCTCTTTCTTATTTAGTTTTATTAAGCAATGCCACTTTTAAAAAATGAAGAGGATGTCTACAGTCCTTTTTGTTACTGGAGTAGCACAAGTTTATTTCTAATAAAACACTGACCGTATTAGTATACAATCCTCTGTAACTGCAAATCCCATCAGTTTCTGTCTCAAAGAAAGATCAGCACATCAAGGAAAAAGCAATGCAGTTTATTTATAGATTTAAAAAATCCTGTCATGTTTCATACATTCAATAAAGTGGTTTTTGTTTTACATGGAGGAATCATATGCAAACAAATTGAATAACAGGCTTAAGAACATTTATAAACTCTGACAAAAACCAATTATATAGCAACTCACTTGTAGACAACCCCCAAAAAATAAAATTCAGCAAAAAATGTACCAAGATCTCACATTTTTCTAAGCAATATATTAATAACCAATTTCACATGATCTGTTCCATAAACTTTAAAAGGTAATTTTAAAAAAGAAAATCTAGTAATTTACAATTATTAGTGTTGTTACGATTATTGGTAATTACCCTGTTTCGCTGTGGTTGCTGGCTGAGCAACTGACATCCACAGAGTAGGCAGTCAGAAAGCAGCCCCACAGGGACGCCAGAGCGGTTGCAGACCCTGCAGTCTTTGTGGATGGGGAGAGACTTCCGAGGGAATCGGGGTTAGGGCAGGGAATTCAAAAAGAGAAAGGTTCAAGCAGAGAGAACAGAATGTAACCAAAAGCAGCTCCAGCTGCCTGCCACTGCAAAAGCCAATAATTGAGAAGCCAATGGAAAGTGGTTTATTTTCAGATGCCAACAACACGGAAGACGGGGGACTCACATCTCAAAGCCCACCTCCACCTCTCAGTGGAGGCAGAGATTTTTATAAGGAGGAAGAAGGGAGCAGAACAAAGAGATCAAGGGAGGGGGTTGCACAGTTTCCACGTGCAGACGAGCACAGTCCATTCTGATAAGGCAAGTGAAGGTCTGGTGTGCGTCATCCTGGTTTACTCCTCCTGGATTCTTGTCATCCTGGCTCCATGGTTGAACATCAGCAAATCTCTGGGAGCTGGGACGCCTGGAGGCTGGAGTCTGTACCTTTTGAAACTAGCTCCTAAGATTCTTATACAAACATGCTGTTCCTCTACAAGCTACATATTAGCCAGAGTTAGCACTTACAGAAACAATGTCAAAAGAACGGTTGGGTGGGTTACAATTTCCCACTGTAACAATTTTCCACTGTTACAAGAAGACATTTCAGGTGGGGAAATAGTGTGGCAAAGGTACAAAGGTCGGGTCCCCTGGTTTGTTCCTGGACCTAGGAGACTGTGGGGTGGGAAGGCATCAGAATTAGTTCAGCCTTCGGGGTTGGGTCTAGCTAATCACTTAGAAACTGTGCGGTTTCACTGAGCCTCAGTTTCCTCACTCATTAACTGGGTATTGCCTGCTTCATCTGCCTCACAGGGGAGAAGGTTTGGACCCAGTCAAAGAAAGGACTTCGTAACAGGCAGGAGTGAACTACTGAGTCGATCTTGGCAGGCTTGTTGGGAGGGTGGCCTGCAAAGACCTCTCATGCCCAAAATTCTGTGATCCCAAGAGTCGGAGACACAGGCCCTGCTTATAATGGTGCTACTCACATACCTGCCTCATTCAAAAACTCAATCAACATTTATTGCTGGCCTGCTATTCACCAGGCATTGCGTACAGCAAGGTAAAATCGGAGAGGCAGTTAGACTAAATGATACCTGAATCAATTCAGTTTTAATATCCAATAGATCTTGTCCTAGAAATTGAGCAGGTACCACACACCTCCTTAAAATTATGTCACAACAAAGACAGGGCAGTTAAAACTACATATGTCAATTTGGGGTGTCACCAACTCTCTGGTTCATGTGGCCTGGGGATACGGCTTAGACCTCACTGCTTGGGCAAACACACAGGTGGCTTCATCGCCCACATTGGTCTGCAGTGAATCGAGACCTCTCCAAACCCTACATAAGAATGGCAAATCTCTCCAAATTTTGAAAATAATTGATGCACACTTTCACCCCTGGAAACAGTTGCAACCTGCTATCATTTCCTCTTCCTGAAGTGCCCCCACTGTCTGTTCTAGGTAGCTAGTGTTGCATAACAAGCACCCCCAAAGGTAGAGGTTTAAAACCACAGAAACATTTATGTTGCCTTGCATCTGCAGTGGAGGCCAGCTTCTCTCTGGTTCACTCAGTGTCAACTCGAGGGCTGGGGGCTGGAAGTTGCCAAAGGTGAGCGCCCTGGGCAACTCCCGCTATTGCTACGTGATTTTCCACACTGTGTCTACAGCACAGCAGCCTCGGGGGAAATAGTCCAATAACAAGTCTCCTCAGGGCTCCTGAGGCCTGTGTCTCAAGAGAAGAAACCCCAAGCAGAAGCAAGATTATCTTGTGGTGACCTAGCCTCAGAAGTCACACGCATCCCTTCTGCCACTCTACCTGGGCAGGGGCAGCCACAGATTCAAGAGCAAGGAACACAGACACCCCTCCCCCACTTCTCTGTGCGGGACGTGCCAGCCCCATTGTGAGAAGAGCATGTGGGATGGGAGATACATCCTGGTGAGTCCATCTTGGAAAATATAATGTGCACCCACTCTTTTCCTATCTGAAAATTTCTTATGCTTCAAGAGCCAGTGCAAATATCACCTCCTTTATAAAGCCTCCCCAGCTCCCCCAAAGCAGTTCCTCCTCAATGGGACCTTTGTACCTGTGCTTTGGAGCACTTAGCACTCTGAAATGGCATTATTTGTCTGTCTCTTTCTGCAGACTGTGGACCATGAGCCCTTCAAGACCTGGGACTGTACCATGTATTTCTATACCACTAGCTTTCAGCGCTGGGGAGGTGCTGAGGAAATAAGTTTGCTGCAAGTTAGACTACGGTTTCTCATACACCCTGGGCGACTTGCATCAGAATGCCTTGGTGCTTTTTACAAATGCAGGGTCCCTGGTATGCATTAAACCTCCTGCACTGAGTCTTGGGGTTGGGGCTTGAGATGCTTCATTTTAATAAACTCCCCAGATAATTCCTATGGGTATTCACCTTTGCAAGCTACTGTATCCCCATTACCTACATTGTGCCTGACATATAACTACTCAATAGGTACTGTTGAATTAATAAATGAGAGAGCAAATGGACTGGGCACACAGGAGTCACTTTGATCTCTTGGCTAATGTGACATCCAGTTCTGGTTCCAGTGTCAGATAAGCAGAGATCTCTCTAAGTTAAGCCCAGGTGGGGCTCAGTGCCCCACTTCCCCTTAAATGGGCTGGTCTCCATTTGAGGGGGCGGCTGAGATAGTAGGAGAGGATCCTGGCAGTTGTGAAGATGGTGGAGTGTCTCACCCTCTACCAGAAGGCTCCTGTACCATCCCCACCTCCTCCTTGTCTCCCCACCCCCAAGCATCCTGTCACATCCAGATCAGAACCATTCTGGAAGCAGTATTTGCTAGTTTGACATTTCAAAATAGCATCAAGGAGGCTAAAGATAGCTAGGTTACAAGGGAGGTTAAACAGCTTGCCAAATGACGCTGAGCAAATTCAGTCTTTCTGCATGCTGGTCGTCCAAGGAGTACTTTGATGATTTTTTCTCTGTTTGGAAGAGCAGAAGTATTGAACAAAGGGGAGAGGGTATTGAACCAAGAGCCAAGGGCATGGCGTCAGCCTGAGTTCAGTGAATGGTAAAAGAGTGCATCCATTTCGTAGGACTCAGTTAACAAACTCGTTTTCTCTGGCTGTCTAAGACAAAAAGCTTGACACAGTAACACTCCGAGCTCTGGGCTGCCTGGGTGGCCCCGTGTCTACCTCTGCATCTGGTTTCCACTCGGACCGACATGACCAGGAATCACTTGGTCTGGGGACACAGTTTGTCCATCAGAGATGGTAAAAAAAACAAATAAATGTCACCAGACTTATACCTCCTTTTCCTTAACTACATTTTCCAAAGCCAGCATGATGGTGGACTTGGGGGTGGGGGGTGGAGCCAGAGGCTGGTCACTGCGGGGAGATGCCCTGTTCCTTGGGGATCGAGCACATACTGAGGGATCAGCCTGTCCAAAAACACCACCTGCCATTTATGGGCTGTTCACTGTTTGCCAAGCGCTATGCTAAGCTTCTTACGTATTTTACCTCATCCATTCTCACAACACTCCTGTGCACTAGGTAATATTATCTCCTCTGTATCAATGAGGAGCTGAGTGTCAGGAAAGGTAAGCGACTTGCTTTGGGCGCCATAGCTGGTAAGCAGCCGAGCTGGGATCCTAACTCAGGAACATCTGACTGCAAAGCTTGCTTTCCTGCCAACCACGTTATATCACCTCCCTTTACAGAGATCGCCGGGCGGCCTCCTCCCCTGCGTGCCCTGAATTGAATCTGCTCTAGGAATCAAACCTGCTTCAGAAAGGGGTCCCTTGAGATGGGCAGACCACGATGACAGAGTGACGGGGATGGACACTCACGCCCGGTGACTCAGCAGGCCAGCCCTCCTGCCTGACCTTTTCCCGAGTCACTGATATCTAAGGAAAGGCTTATTCCTGTTTGCATCCTGCAGCCCCAGGGGGAAGTGGCAACCCGAGTCACAAGGGACAGACTGAATGTCAGAGTTGAAGTGAGTCTCTCTGCCTCACCCTCTCCGACTGTGACTGCAGCTGCCCATTTCGTGGTGGCAGTGCTGTCCCGGCCAGAACATGTTGGCAGAGAGGCCAGCAGGGTGGCCCACGGGGCAGGGTGCTGGTCATCTGGCTAAAAAGGACGGGGAGAGGACAAGGCAACCCAATTAGGCTTGGCTTTCGTTCCAAGTTCTGTAATAGGATTCAGGTGCGTCCAACGGCCCCCTGCCTCTCCAAGCAAATTCAGTTAAGAGGAGGGGAGGATGCATTAATGGTTTCCACATTTGGGCCCCTCTGCAGCGAGGACTTGCAAGCTCTGGGGCAAAGAATCTGACCTCGCCTCTGAGTATGACTTCGCCCCACGGAACGCGACCGTGTTTGTTAAGCACATCTTACGAGAGAGGGTCTTCACTGGACACGGAGAACACGGAATACGACGACACACAAGCAAACACAGACACACGTTACTCTTTTCTTTTACATTTGCAGGGTTCTTTTGATGAAATGGTGACAGAAACAAAAACAAAACTATTAAATCCCATTTGCAATACAGGTTCACATGACGTCTTGATAAATGGTAGGGAAATAAAAGGAAGCGGCCAGTTTGATCTAGCATATTATAAAAATGTTTTCAAGAAAGTAAAATAAACACGTAAAGAACACACAACAAAACAAGCAAACACAGATGCAGCCGGCCTGGAGCTTACAGCTGGTGGGAGAGACAGACGTTGCGCCAGAAAATTAGCAGACACGGTGCAGAAAGACTGCGGGTGCTGTGGGAGCTCAGAGAGGACACATCCTGGAGCCTGAAGGGCTCAAGGGAAGGGTTCACTTCCCGCGTGAGTGGCCGAGACCTGCAGGCTGAGCAGAAGTGAGTTGGGGGATCTGGAGGTGCCAGGAGCAGGGAAACAGCACAGGAGAAGAGCTTGAGGTGGGGGGAGGTGTTTAGAGTGACCAGAGCAAAGGAAAAAGTGTAAAGAGATAAGTTAGGAATGCGGAGCAGTTGGTGAAAACGTCGGATCTTGGAATCCATCAAGGAGAGCAGTGAAAGAATAAGAAGGCCAGAGATACCATGCCATCCACTTAGAAACTGCACTCTGCCTGGATGGGACCAGCTATGTGCAGGGAGACCGGGGAGGCCGCAGCCGTGACTCAGGGCCCTGGTGGTGGTGGTGGTCGCCAGGGGGTGGCCCAGGGGGCGGAGAGGAGGTGGGGGTGAAGCTAGTTACAAGGTCAAATTAACAAATTACACGGTCCTTGCCTTCAAGGAGAAAACAATTTTAGCTGAAAAAATATTTTCTCCCTTAATTCATCCCAGCCTCACATGTCTGGAAGGGAACTTAGAGGTCATAGAGTTCAATCTCTCTTCGCCAGTGGTTTTCTACCTGGGTTTGAAACATTTTTTTCAGTGGTAGGCAGCTGGGAGAAGGGTCTGGGTGGGGAGCTGGTCTGGACACAAGCTTTCTGGGAGTTTCAGAAACCTGGGCATGGGAGAGTGTATCCCGCTGCAAAGCCCGTGGCTCCAGGTAATGGGGCAGTCTGGAGAAGCAGCCTATTCAGCCAGCTGTGATGGGGCAGGCTGCCACCGTCACCAGGCAGGGCCCTGAACAGAGGGGCCACACAGGCTGGCTGGGGCTGAGGGCGCCTTCCTGCCAACAGACCCACCTACAAGTGCTTGCTGAGCGACGGCCCCGTGCCCAGACTTGTTCCTGGAAACTGCTGTGATAACACACTCTGGGTGAGAACCAGCACTCACTGACCTTTCCATGGGCTGAATCCAGAGGAAAAGGTCATTCTTTTTGGAGGTCGTTGAAAATGCAATGACAGTGATTCCTTAGGCTTGTAACACCTTCTTAACATTCCCTAAGCACAGACAACATCGTCTCTTGCCCTGAGTGGTGATTTACAGCTCAGACGTATTTGCTCAGTGACACGCTTGATCCACAGGCAACCCTGGGAGGGAGGCAGAGATCCTGGACCCAAGGGCCCCAGTGACCTTTCAAATCCTTGCTCCACCCCTTGAGGCTGTGTGACTGTGGTCCTTGCCTAAGGTCTCTGAGCTTCCTTCTCAGTGAAATAGGGATAACATACCTATTTTGAAAGATTGCTGTAAGCATGAAAGACAATGACACGGCCTAGCCCATTTCCATATTGCAACAAGGTTGCAAAATGAGAAGTAGCGTCTGGCACGCAGTGTCTTAGTCAGCTCAGGCTACTATAACAAAATACTGAAGACTGGGTGGCTTCAAAAATAGACATGTATTTCACACAGTTTTGGAGGTTGGAAGTCCAGATCAGTATACCAGAATAGTCAGGTCTGGGGAGGACCCTCTTCCAGGCTTGCAGACGGCCACCTTCCAGCTGGACCCTCTCAGAGTAGAGGGAGGAAACCCCCATGTCTCTCCCTATAAACTCACTAATCCCGTTATGAGGGCTTCACCCTCATGACTTCATCTACACTTAATTACCTCCCAAAGGCTCCGCCTCCCAATAACAGCACCTTGGGGGTCCGGGCTTCAACATGTGAATTTGAGGGGATACCAAATTTAATCCATAACCCAGTGGGTCTGAAATAAATGTGAGTTTCACTTTTCCTCCCCATCAAGGCTCTGAATGAGATCTATCTCCTCCCCAGGCTTCTCCTTATGCATCCCTAGTACTTATCCCTTTGACAGTGTAATAACAGCTATGGAGCCTCTCCCTAAAAATGCAGATAAACAGGCACAATGCACACCTTCTTGCCCACACAATTCTGCTCACAATGTTAAGGAGTTCACAGATTCCCTGAAGCTCATCCATGGGCTCTCAGTTAAAAACCTGTGATAGCAACCATATGACACAAACTATCTTCCACCACAAGTCGTGGTTCAGTTATCTAATTCCCCCTGGTAGATTATAAATTACACAAAGTTGGGAATCAGCTCTTCTTGTTCAAGTCTGCATTCCATATGGTGGCTGGAGAGTGATGGGTACATAGTGAAGGTTAATTGAATACTTTGGTGGATAAATGAGGAGGTGGGTGAAAAAGATAGATGGGTGGGTAGGTGGATGGGTAGGTGGGTTTTTTAGGGGAGTAGGTGAGTGGGGGGTTGAATGGTGGATGGATACGGTGGTAAGGGGGTGGCCGTGTTTAGAGAAGGGGCCAGGCAAAGAGTGAAGAAGATAAGTTAGTGGCTGTGGGGGACCCAAATGCTGGAGGAGCTTAAAGCCCCTGGCTGAACACGTCTGAAATAATCAGGAGAGAATGTAGGGTCTAGAGAGATCAGAAGCAGAGGATGAGCAGGGAATAATGTCTTAGTAGGCTGGGTGGATCAGGAAGAGTATGAGTCAGGAAGCTGGGCTAGAGCTGGGGGAATCTCTGACTGAGAAAGGAGCACTGGTCCTACATGGAAGGCAGAAACTGCAGGACCCAGGGGACCGGGGAGACAGCTGAGTAGAGACACAAGAATCCATGGCATGTAGGATTCCCTGAGTCATTTATTCAACAATCAGTTGTTCATCTGTTGAGCCCATCCTCGGTGTCAGGGGTCAGTTGAGGCACTAGGGGTAAGGCCTAGTCCTTGCTGTCAGATAAGAAAGGAACATTAATGAAAGTTGAAATTTAGAGAATACCTACTATGCACCAGACACTGTTCTCAGTATTTAATGTGATGCTCCTCAACAACAACCACATGAGGGTGGTCTCATTATCATCCCGAATTAAGAGATTAGAGAACTGAGGCACAGAGAGGGTAAGTAACTTCCCCAAAGTAACACACCTAGTGTCAGAGCCAGGATGGGAACCCAGGTTCCAGAGCCTGCGTGCTTCCTCACTGTCGCATTGCTCTCATGAAATGATTAAACAATAGTCATAACGCAGGGTGATGAGAGACACGATGGCAATCTGCACCAGTCATGGTGGGACACAAAGGGGAGGCACTTAACTCCGGTTGGGTGAGTATAGGAGGACTGTAAGGAGAAGACCCTTGGGAGCTGGGCCTTGGAGAATGAGTAAGGGGTAGTAAAGTCGAAGAATGAGGGGAAGGACCTTCCAGACAGGGAAGCCAGTCTGTGCAACGCCCACAGGCACCGAGGCCTGGAACAGCAGAGGCCGGTGCAGGAAAGCGTAAGTGGTTCTGTGCAGCTGCTTTGCAGGGCGGGGAGCTGAGAGGCAGAGCAAGAGCCTGCGCACTGGGGATAGTGCTTAGGAATGTTCCCTCATGCTTGTGTCAATAGTTATTCTTTTGATCAGCCTAAACAACCCCAAGATACAGGCAAGTGAACTGCTAAGTCTATCCCTACTTTGGAGATAAGGGAACAGGTCAGAGAAATTAAATGGCTGATCAAAGGTCCCATCACTAGCATGTAGCAGAGGCCACACTAGACCCTCTGACCCCTAACTTTAATAATCTGGGTACTTCTGACACAGAAAACATTTTGCTGAGCACTGCTGGAATGATGATAAGTAGGACTGAGTCCTCTGTGTTTGCTGCTACAAAGGCAAAGATGAGGCAATTCAGCTCAACTTTAAAGGACTAGATATACTACAGGGGTGTCCAAACTTTTGGCGTCTCTGGGTGACACTGGAAGAAGAAGAGTTGTCTTGGGCCACACATTAAATACACAAACACTAATGAAAACTGATGAGCAAAAATTGTGCTTAAGTAAATTCACAATTTTGTGTTGGGCCGCATTCATAGCCATCCTGGGCCACATGTGGCCTGCAGGCTGTGGGTTGGATAGGCATTGACAGAAGAATAACTACCAAGAATAATCAACATGGGGCCCTAGCTGGTATAGCTCATTGGCTTGAGCATGGGCCTGCAAACCAGTCACTGGTTTGATTCCCAGTCAGGGCACATGCCTAGGTTGCAGGCTAGGTCCCCAGCAGGGGGCGCACCAGAGGCAACCACACATTGATGTTTCTCTCCCTCCTTCCCTTCTCTTCTCTCTAAAAATAAACAAATAAAATCTAAAAATAAAAAAAAGAATAATTAACATGGCCACAGTACTTCACAGTTGCAAAGCACACGGACATATAGAACCTGATTTGACACCTATGAAGACACTCTGGGGCAGCGTGTACACATAATCCTTTTGTTCCCATTTTTTCAGATGAAAAAACTAAGGTTCAGAGATATTCACTGATTTGCCTAAAGTCACATGGCTTGTAGGTAATAGAGCTAAGACTCATACACAAGTCTTTCTAACGTTAAATGTGTTAAACCCAGGAGGGCTGCTAATACGACAACCACCATATTTACTGCATGACTACTGTGGGCTGGCTACATGTTCAGAGCTGCCTTGCAACATTTTATTTCTACAGCTATGCCACAAAAAAGATGCTGCTATTGAGCTCATTTTAAAAATAAAGAAAATAAAATTCAAAGCACTTACGTTCGCCCAGTTAGGATGGCCACTCGAGCAGTCACCACACAAAGCCCTGCCTGCTCTTTAACATAATGCAATGCTGTCCTCCCGGTCCAGCCCTGGCCTAGACCACCTGGACTAAGGGGAAAAAAAATGCTATGACCGTTATATCTAGTTCTTTACTGTTTCATGCCTTCGCATAAAACCTCTGTGAAAACAGGCACCTTTAATGATGAAAATTTTCTAACTACTCCGTACAAAACTATCCCCTTTGCGGGTTGCCAGTTAAAAGGGGCCTTGACTGAAAGTCCACTGAGCTCCAGGACATATGAGATTCCGTGTTGTCTTCTGTCAGGAAAAAAGATCAGGACTCCTTTGGCTTTGAGGTAGAAGGGGCTTAGACTAGGCACGAGCCAGGCCCCAGACAAGCCTGGGCTGCGGGGCAAGACACTCATTTCTCCAATTTATTGAGATCCTAGCATGTGCCAGACATCATTCAGGACGAGCACTGTCCAATAGAAACAACGATGCTAACCATATAAGGAAGGCCAGGCTGTCCCTGGCCTTGGCTGAGAAGCCTGCAGGAAAGAACTGGGATAACAGAAAAATAAACTAACATTTCATTGAGAGTGCTTACTTTGTGCGAAATACCCTTCTGCACATTTAACATAAACTACTAATCCTGTCATCTGCCCAGAAAGATAGTAATAGTTAGGGCAATCTTTCAAATGAGAAAATCAATGCCCAGAGAGCTTAAGATACTTGTCCAAGATCACACAGCAAGTCAGTAGTGGAAGCAGGTTTCCAGCCCCGCAAGTCAGGTTCCAGAGCCTTTGTGTTAACCTACAGGTCACAACTGGAAGAGGCTTTTGTAGTCATCAAGACAAGCTCTTCGTTTTACCTATAAGGAGAGCCCAGAGAGGTCATGCCATTTAATCAATAACACACAGCAGTACCCAACTCCTAGTCCAGTACTCAAAAGTTTCCACTCCAAAGCCATTTCATGCCATTTCCTCATCTCTCTCTTCTTTACGGTAGCCTTGCCTTAATCTGGCCTTGTAAGGTAATGGCAACCATCTTAGGAGTCAATCAAACTGGAGTTTGAATCCTGGCCATACAATTTATCAGTCGTTGGTACTTGGACAAGTTGCACGGTCTCTCAGCGTCAGTTCTCGTATCTATGAAATTGTTACATTGTATTATTCAACTTGAAGAGGTATTGAAAGAGCTGAGTGAGATAATGTCATCCTATGTCAGTATTTCATTTTAATTTCTTCATAGCAATTAACAATATTTATTTTTATCTTATTTGTTCATGAGTTTACTGAATGCTTCTTCCTAGGTCCGTCTTTGTCTTACCCACAGGTGTTCTACACGTGTCTGGAGTTGTACTATCCAGCACGGCAACCGCTGGCCAACACGGCCCTTAAGCACTTGAACTGTGCCTGTTCGTAGCTGAGGTGTGCTGCCAAGTGTCCAAACCCACAGATTTCAAAGACTCGGCATGAAAAGAAATAATGCAAATGTAAAACTTCTCACTGATAATTTGTACATGCATTGCATGTGAAATGGCATTTATACTGGGTTAAATAAAGTACAGTGCCAAAATTAATGTTTCTTTCCATGTTTTTAATGTGGCTACTAAAAAATGTAAGATTTTGTATTGAACAATGTTCCTCCTGAACATCTGGTACACAGTAGATGCTCAATAAATCACTGAAGGAATGCATACATTTTCTTGAATAATTGAATGCCTAGCACTAAGGCAAAAGTAGGTAAGCACTGATTTTTCTCAAGTAGGTGGTCTCCAAGGGCCATGGCTATCTGCTTTGGCTTACTCAACTAAGTCTGGTTGAGGTGTTAATAGCTGATAACAGTTTCATTGTCGTGGTTCAAGATAAGATTGACATTTTAAGTGAACTTTCTAGAAGTCAGAGAAAAGTAGGCTTTTTAATCCTACCCTGGAACCCTCTAGAAGCAAGGTTCCGTCAGGAAAAGGAGAGGGAGAGAGGAAACAACACATGCTGCAGGGAATGGGCAAGGCCGTGGAGACGGAGCAGAGGACGGGGAGGAAGCTGGGAAAGGGAGAGAAGCCCCAGCCGGCGCCCTACCCGTAAGTGCCCTCGTTTTCGCCGGCGACTGCCAGAGCCTGTGCCGGGGCACGGAGCGGCCGTTTCTAACTCTTCGTTAAAAGACTGGATGGCAGTGAAAAAGGGAAGGGGGTGGGGAGCGCAAACCCGGGCAGGGCAGAGACAGATGAAGACAGGAAGTCCGGGAGTCCGGACTCGAGCGAACGCCGACACGACGGTCCGGGGCAGAGCCCGGGCGACTCCCGGGGGCGCCGGGCAGGAGAGGCGGCACGCTGCTCGCCGGGGCGGGCGGCCGGGGTCCCGCCAGCGGGGGCGGCGCAGGGCCGCTTTCGGCGGGGCCCGGGCGCCCGCCGAGCCACCCCGCCCCGCGCGCCCACCTTCCTCCCGCGGCGGGGCGGTTGCTCACCCGGAGAGCCGCGGCCTCCGAGCCCCGGGCAGCCGCGGCGTGCGACCAGGCCGGGCGGAAGGTCACGGCCTCGCCGCGGGGACTTTCCTGGGTGCGGGTGGGAGCCTCCCCGGCCGCCCTCGGCCGGGACCACCCCGCGCCGCCGCTGACGCACGGAACACAGGGAAGTCGCTGCGCTCCCCCGCCCTGGGGGTTTGTTCTCTGTCCTGACCTTTGAAGTCCGTCCCTGCCTTCAAGGCTCTAACAAAGTCTCTTCTTTCCCCCAGCTGCGGGGAGGGGGTGGTGGTTTCTCACACTTAAGTGCATCAGAATAACCTGGAGGCTTTGATATTTTAATAAGTTAATTATCATTAGAAGACAGTGCTGGGCCCTCCCTCCCTGTTTCTGATTTGGTGGGTTTAGCGTGGGGCCTGAGATTAATGCATCTCTAATAAAATCCCGGGGTAATGCTGATGCATCTGGTCCAGGGACCACCCCTTGATAACCACTGCCCGGCAGGAACAGTTTTCTCCTTTTTTCTTTGCAATACCTTGTTCAGCCTCGCATTGAGCCTGGAACCCTTGACAGCTGAGGAAGCATGAGGAAATGGGCCTGCCTTTGAGCAAAGCCCGGAGGGCACCTGAGAATCCCAGCTCGCAGTCCAGGGGCTTTCCACTGCACCCGCTGCTTTCTTTAGTCTCTCCAGAGGCCTCTGTGTGGGAACCAGGGCAGAAAGAACCCCGAGTAGTAAAAGCAGAGTGGAAGCAAGGTTAACCAAGTCCAGCGGCAGACAAAGGAGAAAAAGTCTTTTTCTTTAAGAGAGGGAGGGTGCTTGAAGGAGACCCGTTCATCAACCGGTGGTATCCTGAGCAATGCCATTGACACTGCCATGCATTCAAAAAATGTTAATTGAGCAGCTACTCTAGACCAGGCACTGTCTGGGTTTGGGGGACAATGCCGGAAATAAAGCTAAAATCACTGCCTTTTGGGAGGGTGTTTTCTAGTATGGAGGCTAACAGTTAACATAATAAGAATAAAATTATTGACTATGTTAGAGGGTAATATTTAAATGCTATGGTAAAAAATGAGACTAGGGTAAGGGAGCACCAATGGAGTTTGAGATTTTAAATAAGATGGTCAAAGTTGGCTTTATCAGGACAGTGACATTAGAACCAGGAGTTGAGATCATTGGCCATGTGATAGCTGAAGGAAAAATGTTTCAGGCAAGAGGAACAGCCTGTGCAAAGGTCGTCAGACAGGAGTATGTCTGGTATGTTTGAAGCTCAGCGAAGAGCTCAGTTAACTGGAACGGAGGTCAGAGAGGTGAGGAGAGGGCAGGCAGGGAGACTTTGTAGGACCAGGGAGCAGGGTTAGGGGTTTGACTTTTACCTTAAGACATTCCTCCATTTCTTCTTTCTCTTTTTACTATGTTCTTGCCTCTTCTATCTACAATGCCAGACTCAAGAAT
This sequence comes from Micronycteris hirsuta, assembly GCA_004026765.1. NCBI lineage: Eukaryota > Metazoa > Chordata > Mammalia > Chiroptera > Phyllostomidae > Micronycteris > Micronycteris hirsuta. The sequence goes on along the minus strand of PVJI01000703.1, from coordinate 205,211 downwards.
AGCTGTAACCATTCCCTGGCTCACAGCTGGAGCTGGTTTTGAGGAAGAGGCAATTTTCAGTAAGTCAAGGGGCCCCAGCATCTCAGAGTTGAGGCTTACAAAAGTTATGATTGCTCTTTCTGCCCCGCAGGAGAGAAGACTGGGAGCTCACGTTTGCTTTCAGCATCCTCTTTCCTCTTCTCCCACCACCCTCCCGCCTGCGCCAGGCTCTAGTTACCCGATGTACCTGCAGCCTTCTGTGCAGTGCTGTTCCATCAAAATGCAATGTGCGGCCCGCCTGTGTTTTAAAGTGTTCTAGTGGCCACATTTTTAAAAAGAAAAAAAGATAAAACTAATTTTAATAATATATTTGATTTAACCCAATATATCCAAAATAGCATCAGGTCAATATGTAATCAATACCAAAAAAATTCATGGAGTTTTTTCTGCCCTCAACCTTTGAAACGCAGTGTGCATTTTACCCTTACGGCACAACTCAGTTCAGAGGAGCCGCATTTCAAATCTCCACCCCATCCAGAGGCGATAGTCTATAGCCTCGTTGGCTCGTGGCTACGCAGACAGCACAGGCCTAGCCTGTGCTCCTGTTCTTCCCTGCCCTTCTCTTCTTCAACACACCAAACTCCTCTTGTTCCCAGATCAAGCTGACACTTCCTTCAGGAAGCCTGCAGTGATTCCTCCACTTCCCTGGTTGGCTTGTGAGAATTCAGTGCGTTGGTACATAGACAGCACTTAGAATAGTTCCTGGTACATACTAAGTTCAACGAAAGCCTTAGCTGTCATCGTCATACCACTTACTGCTAATAAAGTGAGTGGTTATAAAACTCTTTTGTCATGTTTTTCTCCCCCCATTATACTGAAAGCTCCGGGAGGAAAAGAGACCATGCCGCCTTTTTTAGTGTTAGTCTCGGCACCTTGTGTCTGGCACAAGTGAATGAATATTCAATATAAGTTTATTGAATGTTTGATTAAGTGAATAAGAACGTATGCTTGGAGTTATGGTTAAGTATTTTAATTCTAGCATTACAGCAGATAACAATCGTCCTCCTGGATGACAATGATAACAGGTTCCATTTGTGCAGAGATTCAGACAGTAGATATAGAGACGATATCTGGTCTTAAAATGCCAAAAATAGCCTAGTGGTATGGTGGGAAGGGCCCAGACTTTTAATTCAGTCAGATCTGGGTCTGAAGTTCTATTATCTTACTTACTACTTCTATGAACTTAGAGAGGTCAGTTAACTTTTCCAAGCCTCAATTTCCTTGTCTGCAAAGTGGGGATACAAGCGTCTCTTTACATTATGTAGCTGCATGCTCGGTTAATTTGTAAGTGGCAAAATCAGGCTCTAATCTCAGCCCAGCCACCCTCGGGCATGCTTCTTAACCCCCCTGTGCCGAGGTACCCGCCGTGTATTCGTGTCTGCGTGCGGGTGGGTATTCTTTCGGTATTTAATGAGATACGATGCTGCCTATAAAGGTTTGACGCAGAGTAGATGCTTCTGTTAGTGTCTACTTTTTCTTCCGTTTTCATCCAGCAGCATGTAATCTTTTTTTCTCCTTCCTCCTTTCCTCCTTCAATGAAGGGGAAAAGTTCAAGCAGTTTATTTACTACTTCAGGGAAATTGAGCCCTCCTGCCTAGTAGATAATGTATAACAGGTTCAAATTAAGAAAAGGCTTAAGCAAAACTAAAATATCCATTTTAATCTCCCTGCCCTTTTGCCCCCTTCTTCCTCGCCCCCTTCTTCCAGAAAGTCCTTCTCTTGTGCCATGTTGGTTCCTGGCATTTTATTCTCTGTCTAGCTCCAATAGTAAAAGTAATTCCCACACACTCTGAATTTTGTTGCATGTTAAAGAGGAATTCCAGGCACCTAGAAAGGGTTGCCACTTGCTTCTTGGTGTTGTCAAGCTCTCTATAGCTTTTTCTATTACGTCTTCATGTCTGTTAAGGCATTTCTCCCACCAGACTCCTGAACAGTATGGGCAGATACAGCCATGTCTCTTTGGACCTCAGGTCTTAGCAGTCAGCTGGACGCATAGTAGGTGCTGGATTAACATGTGGTAAATGCATACATGAATTCATGATGCCTGAGTGACTGTTTCTGATTACTTCCCCTTCAAAATGCCCAGAAGACTGGCAGATGTGTGCTGTGAGAGCTGTATGGGAGCAGGTTGGCTGCTTGTTTAGAAGTGAAACTGAACACTCTGGGAAGCTTCTCCACAGTTTGCTTCCCTGTGGTGTCCTCTGGGGATGGGGGAGGGCAGTTTCGAGCCCTGGGGAGCTGACAAGGTGCCCTCTCCATCACTGACTCAGCAGTACCCAGCCCCGTGGACACAGGAAGATCCCACTTTCAAGGGCTGAGTCACATGAATAACTGGAAGAGTTGTTTAGATCTTAATGAATTGCCAGAACCTTTCCAAGCCAACCAGCAGGCACATGCTCCTTCCCTAACCTAAGAGCTTTCCAGTTTGGTGACTTAGCAGAAAGGAGGCCCCTAGCTTGTGTTTCTGGAGGGGAGGGGCAGCAGGGGATGGGGCAGCAGGGGATGGGGCCCAGCAATCCTTGCCATTCCCATCAACCACACTGCGGGTTGTTTCTGGACCCTTTCATATTTCCAGGAAGCTGTAGAAAGAGATTGGTGTTGCTGGCATGAATCCTGCACAGGCTGCAGGGCTGTTGTGTCAATCAGGCGAGGTGTGGACCTCAGGCCCTGGCAGCTCACAGTGAGCAGCTAGTGTCAGTGGATACTCAAGTTCCCCAGAGCCTGGGCAGGTTATCCTGTGCTGAAATGTCATTAGAGGTCTGTGTACCTTGGATGAAACAAGATATCTGAACTGCAGCTCTAGGAGAAACTGTGGGATGGGGGAGGCTGACATCTGAGGCATTGAGAGGTTGGTGCCCAGGTCTACAGATTTAGTCTTATCTGCAAGTCCATAGCCCTGAAGTTTCCAGAAATGCCTGTTCTGAGCTCCACAGGAGCCCTTGTCCAAAATATTTGCATAGTTCAAAGCTTATGTCTCAGTGTTTCCTTCCTGATAGTGTGCAAAGAAGATCTCAGGCTTCTGAGATTTTGCTCCACCCTCCTTGATACCACATCTACTGTGAATGTCCCACGAAGTCCAGTGAATGGCCTCTGTTACGGCATCACTCATGTTTATGCTTGCTCTAGGGCAGTAGTTCCCAAACTTAAACATGCACCAGAAGCACCCGGAAGACTTGTCAACCCAGATTTCTCGTCCCTATCCTCAGAGTTTCTGGTTTAGTAGGTCTTGGATGAGGCCTGGAACGTGCACACCTAACAAGTTCCTGGGAGGTGCTGACGCTGTTATTTCAGGAATCATGCTTTGAGAAATATTGCTCTAAAACAAAGTTCCTAAGTGCATTTTGAGGTCAAAGACCCATTTGAGAATCTGTTGATAAGACTCGCTACCACTTCCCCCAAAAAACAATACGCAAATGTAGAAACTTGATTACAATTTAGGGTTCTCTAGACTTGCAGAAATTCATCCACAAATGACTAAGTTAAAAGAACTGATTCAGGGTCCAAACCAGAATTCGTGAGTGAATTATACATGCATAAAGTACAGGAAAACAAATTTTATCCCTAAGAGCAAAGGTGTTTCATAGTAAATTGGTTGAGTATTTGTTTTCTAAAACTAAACTACCTGGTATCAAATCCTGGCTCTGCCACTCGCCAGCTGTGCTTCAGTGTTCTCTGTAGGTGTGGGTTGGTAATAGAACCTAGTTCACAGGGTTTTGTAAGCATTGAATGAGACCATACATGCAAAGTGTGTAGAACAGAGCCTGATGCATAGTATATGTTCAATAATCATTCCCAATCGCTTTATTTATTTATTTATTTATTTATTTATTTATTTATTTGAGAAAGGGAAAGGGAGGGAGAAAAACATTGATGTACAAGTGAAATATCAATCCATTGCCTCTCGCACATGCTGTGATGGAGAACCAAACCCACAACCAGGGTGTATGTCCTGACCGGGAATTGAACCAGTGACCTTTTGGTTCATGGGCCAATGCTCAACCAACTGAGCCATGTCAACCAGAGCCCCAACTACTTTAGTTTAATTGAGTTCTATTGGTTCAACTTCCTGATATATTCCAATGGTTATCCCAAAATCATTGTCCAAGTTTAGGTTCTAACCATGTCTAGCCTACCACACTGCAATATCCTCCCAACTGCTCTCTTTATTCCAGTTTCTCCCCCTTCCAATGCATCTTCCACACAGCATCCAGAGTGACCCTTCTAAAACCCATCTCATCTTGTCATTCCTAAGTAACACCTTCCAAGGTCCCCGTATCACTTCTGGACAAAGTCCAAGCCCTTGAGCATGGTGTGTGTGTTCTGCCTTGGTCCCTGTCGCTCTCAGACCTCAACACTCAATGCACTCCTCTTTCTCCCTTCTGCTCCAGAAAAAGAAAGTCCAAGCTGATTCTAGGGGTAGTGCTTTTTTATATTCTCTTGACTAAGCTCATAATGCTTACTCTGCCCCAAATGTTCTTCAGCCCTCTTTGAGGCAGACTTCTACAGGATATTCTTCAGGACCCAGCAGGAAGAGTGTTTTCTCTGCCACTTTCCCTGAACCCCAGGTGAAACTGATCTCTCCCTTCTTTGTGACCTGTTGTACCTTGCATAGTGTGCTTCCTCTAACACTTTAGTCCATGATTGTTCATGAGTTTATGGAGACTCTGCTAGTTATTCTCCTAATAGCCACTTTCTTCTTCTATAGTACAAGTCCATGTTCCAGACTTTCCTGTAGATAGAGCTTTAGATGCAAATTAAGTTCTATCAATAGATGTGCATATATGAGATTTGAAACATATAAATGAAAGAAGGGAAAACTTGCTGTTTTTGATATTTTCTGCTGGTAAGCACAGTTGTAAAGACATGAAGCTTTTCTGTATTGTGTTCCAGTAACTAGTTAACAGTTTTATGATTTTCATAAGTCAGTTTTAACAGCAGCAATAATAGCTTCTGGGTGCCACCTTTCTGACTCCCTGGATTAAAAGTATGTGGTGTGTTGTAGATTTTAGAACCTAGAACCCGCTATGCAATTTGGGGCTTCCTGATTTCCGCCTTTCTGATGGAGCGGAGGCAGCAGCTCTCTCTGGTTGTCAACACTGGAGCCTACGATCTGCTCCTCTAGCCCTCGCAATGACTTTATAAGCATCCAAACCTCATATTAAAATCTGTTCTGCTTGTAATTCCTAGAATGGCTTTCATTTCTTGAATTGAATACTGAATGAAAGTATCTATCTCCCTCAACCTGTTGAAAGTTTTTGGTAAGCAAAGACTATGTCTCATTTGTCTTTGCATCCTTTGTGTCCTAAACTGTCAAGACAGACTTCTCAACATGAACCCTTTAAAGAGTGGGTGGAGCCACTAGCCTGAGTTGGAGAGGGGCTGATGGCTGGTGGGCCGAGGGCAGGCCATTTATCTGTGTTCACCAAATGAGATTTGAGGGTAGAGCTGCTCTCAGACCAACCAGCAAACAAAGATGCCACCACCAAAGTAACAAAAGCAGGGATTGAATGAATAACTGGAACAGTAGTGCCAGCTTTGAGGCAGGAAGACTCAGACCCTGTTCCTCACTGTGGGATGGCAATCTCCACGAAGGTTCTGGCCCATCAGGAGACCAATGGAGAGGCCAGGAGAGAATGAAGGGGAAGAAACTGTGGGTGGTTCCAACAGGCTGGCTCATGAATATGCTTCAGGAAAACTGATGAATGGAGAAAACAGTGAGTTCCCGTGGGCACAGCCTCAGGGTATGAGGCACAACGCAGCCAGTCGGAGACCATAGGGATTGGCTCTGTGGGGTACAGGCGGGTGAAATGAGAAACACAGTCTGTGCAAATATCTAAGAAGTGCACAGTGGGAAATCCGTGATCTTTGGGAACCAGACCAACTTGTGATCAAATCCCAGGTCCATTGTTAATCTCTGTATGACCTGACACAAAGTCTTCAACTCCATGAGCCTCTGTCCCCTTACTCATAAACTGGGAATTGCAATCCTCTCCTAAAGGATACGCCTCCCAATACAGGGAGGGCCTGGCATGTAGTCAGCTCTCCTCAGCCCCTTTCAGATCCCCACTCTCTGAAAGTCCCTTAAACCGTGTCTGGCATTCTTTCTAGTGTTAACAGTTTATTCTATAAAATATCTAATTTAGCGTTTTGTTTTGTTTTCTACTTATGGTGCCCGAAGATAAGGTACTGAGGGTTGTGTGAAGGGTGATTTCTCAATCTATTCATCTTGCTTGAAAAGGCTTAAGGCAGGAAGATTCCCGGATATGTTTTAAGCACAGAGAGGATGGGAGGTAGAGGGAGCCTTTCCAAAAAGATCGATCCTGCCATCTGGGGTGAGAGTGCAGAACTTGGCCTTGCTACCCCTGTGTAATCATTTTGTCCATGCCCATCAGTGGGACTATTAGCACTTGAGTCTAAGCCAGTCTTTCTGTGGCATCTCCCAGGACTCCAGATTTAAAGCCCAGTCTCCTTCCATATGCTTTTTGAAATCTATTGCAGGTTTATGGTTAAGAATTTATCCACCAAAAGGACCAGAAGGTTCCTACTTAATGAGAGAGATGTCTGTCACAGATATGCCTCTTCAGTAAGATATGTCGTGTTTCCTTAGGGTGGAGAATACCAGAGGTTCTTCAGGAAAGGCCTAAGACCCAGACCACTGGGAAGGCTGTTTATTCTTTAAATGAGTCTGATGTTCCATAGGCCCTTGGTTGGGTTCACTCAGGACAGCAAGACTAAGGGAAAGAACCTCACAGGAATCGAAGTGGCCCCTGAGAAGGTGATAGTGATGATGTTTATATAGAACCTCAATGACATCTACCACATGGGAACTTGAAGAGATGACCCAGATACTTTTGGGGAGTAGAAATCAGAATTAAGAAGAAAACTACCATTACAGGGAACCTATTATGTGCACAGCATTGTGGCAGGGGATTTTGTAGCTCACACAGACTAGACATGAAACAGTTAAAACTGTCCCAATTCTGAGCTCCTGTAGCCAGTGGGAATATCTGCTGTTACTACACAGGAAGCGTGGTCTAGAGGAACATTTGTGCAGGTTGAACCCTGTCTAGAAGCTGTTCTTTTCGTGCAGGAGAGCCAGGGGCAATAGCTATCATCCTGATCTCCTGCCCTGCCCTTCCTCCACCAACGCCCATGGAGACCTCAGAGCACGTAGGATAGAAATCCGTAAAGCTGCTACTGTGCTTTGTGCAAAATGAGGTAAAACAAAGCTCCTCTTAGGTATTTATGGCCATCCCTATCTTTAAGTCCCTGCAGACAAAGAGACTGGAACCCGTTTACCATTACTTTAAAAAATAGCCCACAGGGAAGTTACTATTGTTTTGTCTATCTGAGCAGGATATAAACAAGGAGGAAATCAGAATGGATGAGGGCAGTGTAAAAACAGGATGACCAGGAAGAAGAGCTTTCAGATCAGAGGGTTCCAGGGACCCTGATGAAAGGCTAGTCCCACAGCAGGTATCGGGGTGTGTCAGATGTGTTGTGTGCATGTGCATGTGATAAACCTCTTTTGCAAACTGTATATATTATACCTACAGAAGAGAAGGAAAAAGAAATAATAAACAAGATGCCACTGCAGATGTTATTCTACATGAATAGATGACATTGAGAGGATTCTAATAATTCTTACAATCAAAATTCTCATAAGTAGCCTCCTTTTTAGTACATGGCCTTAACAAGGATTATTCTCATTGTTTGTATGTCACTCATTTATGAAAAGTGTTTGATTTATTCCTCATAGAAACACTGGGAGATAGGTTCACTAGATACATTTCACAGACACATGAATTAAGGTGCAAGGGCATTAACTGAGTTGCCCAAGGTGACATGACTTATCAAATAGCAGAGCTGCAATGAAAGTCCGTATATACCTGAATATTTCTAAACCTGTGCTCTATCTACTAAACCATACTCATCTCCTTGATCTCTGTTCTAATTTGTGAAATGTTCTTTTAAAAAATAAGGAAGCTGACTCCAAAGGGAAGGCAGGATAGATCATATTTTTATAAAATTAAACAACCAAATTAAAAACAAAGAGGACAAAAGATTTGAACAGGCATTTAAATAAGCATGTGCAAAGATGCGCAAATATTTAGTCATCAGGGAAACACTAGTTAAGCCTACAATGAAAATACTTCTACATGACAGCGAGAATGATTAAACCTGAAATGATTAAAAAAAACAAAAGAAAAACAAAAACTGAAATGATTGATCATATCAAGTGTTGGTGAAGACATGGAGCAACTAGAACTCTCAAACATTACTGGTGAGAATGTAAAATAGTACAGCCACTTGGGAAAGCTATTAGGCAGTTTCTTTCTTTTTTTAAAAATATATTTTATTGATTATGCTATCACAGTTGTCCCCTCTTCCCCCCCTTCATTCCCCTTTGCCTCACACCGCCCCATTCCCCCACCCTTTAGTTCATGTCCATGGGTCATACACATAAGTTCTTTGACTTCCACATTTCCCATACTATTCTCAACCTCCCCCTGTCCGTTTTCTACCTACTGTTTATGCTACCTGTTCTCTGTACTTTCTCCTCCTCTGGCCCCCTCCCACTCCCCTGTTGATATCCCTCCATACCTTATATAAATCCCTTTAACATTTCATATAATAAAGGCTTGGTGATGATGAACTCCTTGAACTTGACCTTGCCTGAGAAGCACTTTAGCTGCCCTTCCATTCTAAATGAAAGCTTTGCTGGATAGAGTAATCTTGGATGCAGGTCCTTGCCTTTCATGACTTGGTATACTTCTTTCCAGCCCCTTCTTGCCTGAAAGGTCTGTTTTGAGAAATCAGCTGACAGCCTTATGGGAACTCCTTTGTAGGTAACTGTCTCCTTTTCTCTTGCTGCTTCCAAGATCCTCTCCTTATTTTTAATCTTGGTAATGCAATTATGATGTGTCTTGCTGTGTTCCTCCTTGGGTCCAAGTTCTTTGGGACTCTCTGAGCTTCCTGGACTTCCTGGAAGTCTATTTCCTTTGCCGGATTGGGGAAGTTCTCTCTCATTATTTGTCCAAATAAGTGTTCAATCCCCTGGTCTTCCTCTTCTCCTTCTTTCATCCCTATGACCCGGGTGTTGGGATGTTTATAGATGTCATGGAGGTTCCTAAGCATCTCCTCATTTTTTTGAGTTCTTGTTTCTTCCTCCTGGTCCACACCATTGATTTGAGTCTAAGTTTCCTTCTCTTCCCTATTGGTTCCCCACACATTTCCACTCATTTTTCTTTAGCATATCCTTCATTTGTTCATCTAATTGCAACCAACTTTCTTCCAATTTTGTGAGCATCCTGATTATCAGTGTTTTGAACTGTGCATCTGATAGGTTGGCTATCTCTTGGTCACTTAGTTGTATTTTTTCCAGAGCCTTGTTCCGTTCTTTTATTTGGACCATTTTTTTTTTTTTTTTTTTCCTCAGCATGCCTGTTACTTTAAGGGACGGAACCTTAGGTGTTCACCAGGGCAGGGTTACCTATGCTGTTGAAGTGTTTTGACCCTGTCTGAGGGGCGTGGCCTGGGAGGAAACAATGGCGCCTGCTCCACTCTTCCCAGCTCCCAGTCTCTTTCTCCTCTCCTGTGTGGCTGGGAATTGCTCCCGCTGCTGCCTCAACCCGCACAGGTGTATTCTGCTCTGCTCCCCAGTTCCTTCTCCTGGTTTATCTGCAGGCGCAAGTGAGGGACTGCCCAGTCCACCAGTCTCGGCCCCGCTGTTTCCTGCTGGCTTCTCCGGGTGCACCGGCAGCTTTTCAGCCTGCGTTCTCACGTGAGTCTCTCCAGGAAAACTGCTGTCTCACTGAGCACACTCTCCACCTGGCTCTGCCCTGCTTACCAGTCTGGATGAACGTATCCTCTCTAACCCCTTGGCTGTTGGACTTCCACTCGGTTTGATTCTCTGTTCTGGTTGTTTAATTTGCTTTTTAAAGTGTTGTTTTTCCTCCTTTGGTGGTGAGAGGAGGCACAGTGTGTCCACCTACGCTTCCATCTTGGCTGGAAGTCTCCAGTTTCTTAAAAAGATAAACATACACCTACCATACAACTCAGCCATTATGCTTCTAGGTACTTATTAAAATGAAAGTCTAAATACACACAAAGACTTGTACATGAATATTCATAGTAGCTCTATTTGTGCTGCTATGTATACTGCTATACATAGGAGCATTCATATAATAAAATAATAGTTAGAAATATAAATAACAAATTATTGATATAGTCAACATCATGGATGGATCTCAAAATAATTGATCTGAGAGAAAGAAAGAAGACAGAAAAGGCAACATTCTAAATGATTCCAATTACATAAAATTCTAGAAAGTGCAAACTGATCTATAGTGACAGAAAGCAGATCAGTGGTTACCTGAGGATGAAGGAGAGAGAGAGAAGAGATGGATAACAAAGAGATATGGGAAAAATTGGGGGAAGGGTGATAGTTTGTTCTTTATCTGAATTGCAGTAATGTTTTCATGGGTTCAAACTCATGTCAGTTTGTACTGGTTATTGTATAGCAATTGAATCTCAAAAAATCAGTAGAGATCAGCTTACAAAATGCAGCATCAGGAGGTAGGAGAAAATAAAGCGAAACCCATCAAGATAAGTAACCTAAAAAAAAACCCCAAAACAATGTAATGGTTACAAAATTAAGCCATAGTTTCAAATCTCAGCTCAACTTTAGCCAAGACACTTAACTGCCTCTGTAAAAAGCAGATAATAATAGTACCTACATAATTGGATAGTTGGGACAATGACATTATTTATGCACATAAAGCTCTGGATCAATGCCTGGCACTTAGAAAGGATTCAGTAGTGTTGAAGCAAAAGGAAGAGAAGGGAAGGGAAGGGAAGGGGAGGGAAGGAAAAGGAAGGGGAAGGCAGGGCAGGGCAGGGGAGGGGAGGGGAGGGGAGGGAAGGGAAGGGAAGGGAAGGGAAGAGAAGAAAGAAGCAGAGAAGGGCATATATGATTAGAGAGAAATGGAGTGCCAAATGCTTTTGAGATCTTGATCCCAGACCACTGCCAGGCTTAGCTGAATCTCTGTACTCAGATTCCATGAGATACCCCTTACCCCCATAACAATTTTGCCCCATTCATATAAGCTAAATCTGGTTCTTTGCTAATGCTGTCAACCAACAGATATCCCCCACCAATACAAATATGGACACTGAGAATCCCAGAAGTAAACAGATTTGCCCATCCATCAGAGAATAGACAATAAGTGCTATTTACTGTTCTCTCACTCCTGAGAAGTACAGCACATAAGACAGAAATGCTTGTGCCTGCAGATAATCTAATGCCAACTAATAAAACCTTGAGAAACAAAGGCATCTTGTTACTGAACTTAACTAGGATGGGGCGGCAGGCAACTCCAGGTTGGTTGCAAGCCCCAACAGTGCCACCAAGCACCCAGCCGTCCCAACTTACTGGTTTTCTAGCTTTGTGCTTTTGGTCCTAGAAGGCTACCACCGCTCTGGATGTCCTAACCAAAATTCAGTGGCAAACCTAAGGGGACTATGCTCACCCCCGTCGTATGACATCATTTGCCTGGCTCACCCCTAGCCTCCTTCTGGGCACATTCTGTAGGCAGCTGTGATTTTATCTCCATTAAAGTCTGAGACTAATCTGTGCTTTTGTTTTTTGTACTCACTATTTTACCTTGGAAGAGACCCTGAAGCCATCTTTATCTCAATTTTCTCCTATGTTTAAAAAAGAAAAAAAAAGAAAGGAAAACATTATTCCTGGTGGTTGTAGAAAGTGATTGTGTGTGTGTGTGTGTGTATCACCTAGTTTAATGCCTTAAAGCTTATAAGTATCTCAAAGAATGAAATCCCTTTCTTCTTATATCTCAGTTTCCTCAGGGAAAAAGTACAAGGGCAAGTTCAGGAAAAGCATGGAGGCCTTGGAGTCAGACAGATCTTGTTTCAAGTCCTGCCTAACCATTTATTAGCTATCCGACTTTGGCAAATTATTTCATCTTGCTAACTGACAAATATTTATTTAGTACCCACTATGTGCCAGGCACCAGTCTGCCTGCTGGAGATATAGGAATGAACAAAAAAGACATAGAGCTTATATTCTAGTTTGCTTATTTCTTAAGAATAATAATGCTTTACATTCTACTATTGCTGTAAAGATTAATTGAAATAATTCATGAAGCATTTCTGTGACTTGTAGATGCTCAAAAAATGTTAATTCTCACTCCTCCTTCCCTTTCTTAGACATTGTAGGGTGCTAAACAAGCACTGGGTCGGGTGTTACCCTGGCATTCTCATCCTAGCCCTGCTGTTAACTGGCTGTGTGATCTCAGGCAAACACCGTAACCTCTCTGGATCTCAATTTCCTATATAAAATAAGCGTGTTGTATGAAATAATCTGTAAGACATTTATTGTTTGGATAAGAGTCTGTATTTCTCAAAAGCAATCATTTATCTGAATATGTTGTGGCAGAATGGGTACACTATACTTTGTGATGATTTAAAAACAAATTTATAACTGACATTCAATGACTGACTAGGTCCAAGCCCTGTGCTACATCCCTAAAGTTTTTTGCTTTAATTACACAACAACTCTATGAGGCAGATAGTATTATCTTTGTCTCATATATGAGGAAACGAGCCTCAAAGAAATGAGTTCGGTCAGTCACTCGGCTAGTCAGAGGCAAAAGTGGTGCTGATACCCACACCTGTGTGACTCTGAGAGCTGTTAGCCTTTGCTCTCTCCTGCTGTTGTGTGGCTGTTCAGAGCTTGTTTGTATAACCGATGGAACATAGTTAGTGACTCCATAAACTAATCGGCATGCCATGTTGGGAAGGAATGCCTCCTGTGTGGTCATCCAGGGGAAGATGCAGATGTAGGCCTAGCCCCCTTCTTCATCCCAGCTCGTTTTCCTGGCTTCTGCATGGCTGCCTCTCTCCACTCCCATTTCTGTAGCTGGATCCATGTGATGAATGGGAAGCCAATTATTATTGTTCAGGAATGATGTTTTTCCCAATTGGACATCTGCTGCTTGTTTGACTGGGAGTTTAGCATTTCATTGTGGTGGTCAGACCTAGGTGAAATAATTAGATGATCATGGCAACCAGCATCCCAGACACACAACAGTGATGCCGAGGATGGAACACTGAATGGAGAGTCCAGATGTCCACTCTGCCATGACTGCTCTGGCCTCGGGTTCTTCAGCAGGGCCTCTGCGCTTTTAGTTCTAAAATTCTCTCAATTGTAGAATGAAATGTTTAACTGCGTGCTGAAAGATGCAGATCCTGAGATCCACAGAGCACCTGGACAGGTGGCACAGAGACAAAATTCACGTGAAGCTGAGAAAGTCTAAGGAGTGGGTGTAATAATTATCAAATAAAACCTCCACTATGTCACAGGAACTGTGGTATGTGCTTTATACCATGGCCTCAGTTAATTTTCCCAGCAGTCTTCATTAAAGCTTGAAGAAGTGAAATGAGTTGCCCAAGCTCACATAGCTAGATAACAAAAGAATCAGAATTTGAACCTTGGTCTAGATGCCCCAACACTTTGTTACAACACCTATGTCCAGCTGACATCGGAACCTTTCCTGAGATTGCCTGCTTCTGAGGATGGAGGAGGGGTAGCTGGAGGGTAAGATGGCATGAATTCTGAAGACTGTGTCCTTGATTGATGTCCCTACCCCTACCCTGCCCCAGCTTGGTGGGATTTTACCCTCTGGTGAGACCCTAACCATTCCAGCATAGACTGTGTATCTTTGCTCACATTTCCCACCCAGTTTTTTAAATCCATGTTCTCTCTACAGTATATTTGTTGTGCCCAAGGTACTATACTGCTGTTGAGTCCAAGCCAAATTGTCTCTCTTTACCTTATTGAAAAAAGTGACAGAATGTGAATGGTGCTCCCAACTCCTGGATCATGCACCTTCCATCTGATCCTGAAGTTGGATTGCTTGCTACCTTATAGATCTCTGAAAATTCCTGTTCTCCATGGGCAGTTTCAGGAAAGTCACATGCTTCAGTGATTTTTCCTCCCTTTTCCACATTCCTGTAATTTTTTTAGTCTCAAGAGATTATTATATACCCTTTGCTTGGTGAGGGCAGGTTATCTGGCACTTCCTGCCCAGAAGGCTCCAGGAACAGAAAATTCTGCTATTCCCTACTGTAGGAATCAGAGAACCTGTCTTTGAGTCTCCTTTCCACTGCTAACCTGCCCTGTTACCCTGGGGACGTCACTGGACATTTTTACATGTGTGAAATAAGAGGCCAGACAAACTACTCCTGAGCATCTTTCAATGCTAAGATTTGGTAATTCAAGTCTTCCTGTGGTAAACAAAATTTCAGTTTCCGTTTGAAAGTTAAGATTGTTCAACCTGCTCTTCACTTCAGAGTAGACAGTATTACCTCTCAGATTGATGCCAATTCCTTTTCTCCTCACTTAGAGCTTTTGCTTTTTAAGACTTCAAATTTTCTCTGAGTTCTCAAGAGATAATCTACGAGATTTTAGAGAGCCGTCTTTCTATCTCTCCTGAAGGATACAACACTGGATGAAGGGCAAATGGAGACAGTGATGGTGCCAATGAAGAAAGTAAACAAGTTAAATGATATCTTTAAGAAATTGAAGACAAGGGCTTCCTGGGTCAAGCTATCCTCACTATTACTATATTTCACCGAGCTTTGGCCAGAGTGGATAATGGTCAGATAGGAAGGGCACAGCCTTCACTTCTTGAACAAATCGTGCAACCCTTCCACACAATAGTGCCATTCTCTGTTAAGTGTGGATAATGGTCTCTTGATGCTTGTGAGGATCAGTGATGAGATGAATAAGGCATTGAAGTTCTGAGGTCTCTACACATGTTAATATATTTGTGGATGAATGGCATGCCTAGGATTTGCTTTGAAATAAGTGAAGGTAATGGTCAATGGATTTTCAACAAGGGAGTTAAGACAGTTCAACAGTTTTTTGAATGTTCTTTTCAACAAATGGTGCTGGGACAACTGGATATCATGCAAAAGAATGAAGTGGGACACCCTATTTCACACCATCTGTGAAAATTAACTCGAAATGGATCAAATACCTAACTGTAAGAGCTAAAACTATGAAACTAGTAGGAAAAAAAAAAGCATAGGTGTAAACCGTTGTGACCTTGAATTAGGCAACTATTTCTTGAGACTATGACGCCACAAATACAAGTAACAACAGCAGCAAAAAAAATAGGTGCCTTGGACTTCATCAGAATTGAAAACTTTTGTGCTTGAAAGGACACTCTCAAGAAAGAGAAAAAGCAATCCACCAAATGGGAGAAAATATTTACAAATTTTACATCTGATCAGGGACTCCTATCTTGAATATACAAAGAACTTTTAGATCTCAATAATGAAAAGACAAGTAACCCAACTTAAAAATGGGCAAATAATCTGAATAGATATGTCTCTAAAAAAGATATGCAAATGACCAAGAAGCATATGAAAGCAAATATTCAACACCCTTAGCCACCAGGGATCTGCAAATAAAAACAAAGATACAGAATTAGTTTTAGGGCAGCGAAAAGACTCTTTATGGTATGATTAGTGATAAAAAGATGACATTATACATTTATCCAAACTCATAGACTGTACAATCCCCAAAATGAATCCTGATGTAAACTGTGGACTTTCGGTAATTATTATATGCCGACAGAGGTTATTAGTTGTAACAAATGTACCACTCTGGTACAGGACATTGATAATTAGAGGATGCTATGCAAGTGTGGGGGGGGTTATTATATGGGAAATCATACTACCTCTCAATTTGAAGAGCCCAAAACTGCCCTAAAAAATAAAATTGTTAAGAAAATAAAAAATTACATTAAAAAAATTAAAAATCAATACCAAAAAGTGTTTGGGGAGATGTGGAGAAGTTAGAATCCTTACATACTCCTGGTGGAATGTAAAATGGACAGCTTCTGTGGAAATCTGTGGCATTTTCTCAAAAGGTTAAGTGTAGAGTTTCTACACGGCCCAGAAATGCCTCTTCTAGGTATATACCCAAGAGAAATGAAAACATCTTCACTTGTATGTGAATGTTCTTGTACACAAATGTTCTTAGTGGCATTATTCATAATAGCCAAAAAGTAGAACTCAGTGTCCATGAACTGATGAATGAATAACTACAATGTAGGATAGCCGTGCGATGGAGCATTAGCTGGCAATGAAAAGAAGCAAGTTCTGATACATGCTACAAGATGGATGAACTTCGCAAACACTGTGCGAAATGATGGAAGCCAGTCACAAAAGACAGCATATTGCATGGTTCCATTTATATGAAAGACCCATAATAAGCAAATCCATAGCAACAGAAAAATAGATTAGTGGTTGTTTAGAGTGGGGGGAAAGAGATATTTGGGGACAGAAGTGATAACTAAGGAGTATGGGGTTTCTTTTGGGGGTGATGAAAAGTTCTAAAATCTTGTGCTAATGGTTGCACATTTTTATGACTATTAAAAACCATTGAATTACACAGTTGAAATAGTTAAATTGTATGGTATGTGAATTAGGTCTCAGTAAATTGTTATTCAAAAAAATAAGTATCCTGGGCTGGGGTTGTAGGGGAACTGAGTGAAGGAAGAGAGTAAACAAGATTGATTGGCTAGGATTTGATCATGTTGAAGGGTTCATTATCCTATTCTCCCTAGTTTTGTATATGTTTACATTTTCTATATTAAAAATAAATATAAATAAATAAAACAGCAAAACAAAACAAAATAAATTGTATTATTATTATTATTTCACAGAGCCAAGCATGAAATTTGAGAATTTAAACAGATAGTCCTAAGTAACCCATTATACATCTGACAGTTTCCCTTTAACTTGCCTAAATTCTTTTTGCAGGAATTAGCACTTATTTTTCATCCTAGCCCTTGGCTCATCCTCTTCTTTATCTCCCCATGGCAAAGCTGTTACCCACTCTTGCCAGTTTTCCTTCCAAATGACTCTTCTCTTCATCCACCCTTCAAACCCATTGCCACCTACCCAGAGCAAGCCTTTGGCAAATTCCACCGAGGCTACACCAACACAGGTCTTCTCCCACAGCCTCTCGTCATTCCCTCCTCGAGACGAGTACTGGTCTCTCCTGCACACCACACCACCAGCAGAGTCTTCCCATGAATGTTCTTACATATCCCTCTCCCCTGTTCAACAATTCAGAGGCTCTGTGTTTCTTATGAAATAAACTCTCAATTTTTCCATTGGATTCCTATTATCTGATGTCATCCTGGGAATCCAAACTTCTCACCATTTCATAATTTGTACCCATTGCTCTAATCTAGAAATTTCATCCACTGTATTCATTCAGGCATTCATGTGCTTCAAATGAGGTGAATCTTCATTCTTCCCCTGATTGGTTTTGAGAATGAGCAGTTGGTGAAATTCTGAGCAATCATGCATGAGGGAAGGTCTGTCGGGGGAAAGTACTTCTTGGGGGAGAAAAAGTGTTGTTCATAAAAGACATGAAAGAATAGACAGGCCTTTTCCTTCTGCCTCCTCCGGGCAGGCATCTAGGCATTGGACAGAATGTAATGCCTGGAATTGCTGCAGACCTCTTAGGACCATTATGGGAAAACCAAGGGAATGAGCAAGAGGCGTTGTGCCACTGAACTGCTGAATTCAACAGTCTTGGGACTGAGCTACCTCTGCACATCTCATTAAACGAAATAATGGATGTCTTCACTGCGCAAGGCAACTTTACTTCAAAGCCTAAAACTTTGCAAACAATCAGAGCCCCTCTGGCTCTGGTTTAAGAATCAGCCAGATTCTGATTTTCAAACCTCTCTCTGCCACTTATTAGTTCTGTGAATTTGGCAAGTTACTTATATTACCTGCTCTGGTAATGTAGCCAGCATCAGAATCACGAGGTGGGGGTTGGCGGGGCGGGGGTTGTTAAAAAACAGATTCCTGAACACAACCCGCCAGTAATTCTTATTCACCACGTTGGTGGTGGGGCTGGAGGACTTGCATTTCTAACAAGTTCCCAGGTAATGCTGTTTCTCCCAGGAGCACACTTTGAGTAACACCGTGCTAGTTCTAAGTTCTCCATCCATAAAATAGACATGAATGCTTTCCCTAGTAGGCTTTATGAGCATTAAACACGATAATACAGATAGCATGCTTGAAACAGTGCCTGGCACAGAATTATGGCTCAGAGATGGTCGCTGCTGTTATTAACTTGGAAGGATGTGAATCTTGTAGCTGAGGGCCTCGTTTGTGCAAATTCCAGTACAGACTCACTCCTGCAGCGTGCGGGGCCCCTGTGCAGCAGGCTTTCCTGGAGAGAAGAGCCCGAAGAAGCCTGTCGACTCCAGATATTAACTAGGTGGCTGCGGGGGAATGACATGAGTGATTTGCTGAGATTATTGAAAATCATCCGAACGCTGCTAGGTTGAGAGGCTGACGGCAGGAAAAATGGCCTTCACTTATCAGCCTTCCATTAAAATGGTTTGTAGTGTGTCTTGGCATTATTCAAGTGATTAAAGAGGTGAGACCTTGAAGGGGGGCCAGGGTGGGGGCCAGGGCGGGGGGTAAGAGGGGGAGGGTGGGAACAAGCTGTCTTTAAAAGAAGGAAGACAATGAAAGATTAGTTATTAAATAAATGAAGTTCAGAAAATGATAAAATGTCTTGGGAGTGTTGGATCACAGGAGAGGAGACGCTTCTAACCTCTTGGAGTCAAATAAAATTCATGGGGGAGACTGCAACCTCCGCCTTGCCATTCTCCTGCTGTTTCTCAGGGTAAGGAGAAATTAAGAAGACTGAGAATCCTAGATTTTTAAAAATTTCCATGAATTCCTTTCCTAAAATTCTCAGTAGATCTTAACTTTCTTTAATTCCCAGCAGTAAAGCAATATTTCTACTGCTGTTGATGTCAGTATCTATCAAATAAAATGCAGTCCCTTTTTGAGTCCTTAATATGTGCCAGACACAATACCAATCATTTATCTACATTATTTCCTTTATCCCCTTTAACCATGCCATGGCATAGGTTCTGTTTTTACGCCTTTTACAGATAAGTTAATAAGTCCAGAAGACTAAACTGGTTTGGTTCATGTCTAGTGCAATAAAAATAATGACTTGAACTTGGACCCAAGTAGTATTTTCACTTTTCAAATACTCTGTACCTCTAATTTCTCACTTTGTTCTCTCCAGAATGTCAGGTAGGTATTAACATTCCTGTTTTACACAGAGGGACCTGGACATTTGGAACAACTTATGTGACACATCCAAGTGTAACCATGGATATGAAGTTGTGAAATCAGAGTAGGAACCCTCTCCCTACTATATCACACTGCCAGTGAAAGTCACTTGGAATTGTTTTTAAAGATAATTTGCATGATATACATATTCACAATTTGTTTCGCGTCTATAAACAAGACAAAAAAGTTTCCAAAATCTTTTCTCACACTACTATCTTAGAAACAGAGTTCACCCTTATTTTTATTTCCTTTTTCTCTCATTTTCACTTCCTCTCATTTCCAGAGTAGGCATCACCTCTCCAAAAGCTCATCTTCTGACTTTATTATGTTTCTATATATTAACATTTCTATGGCCCTAGAGAGCCTGAAAGATTTAGTCATAAATCTTCTTTCTTGTCCCTATTTCTTTTTAGCCCTCACCACCTGTGATTTGCAAAAGGTCAGATATTATTATCTCCATACTTAAAATGAGGAAATTGAGTCAACAGAAAGATTAAAAAACATGTTCAGCTTCACAGCTGTAGTCTGATTTTAAAGCCTGCACTCCTTACAAGGCTTTACTTTGCATTGGCCAGAGGTCTGACTTTGAGAAGAGTCAGAATAGGCCCATGATCAACTTAAGATCAGACGGATCTTAAGCAAATTTCTTATCTTCTCTGGTTTTAGTTTCCCTTTTTTTTTTTTTTGTAAAATGTAATTTTTGTAAAGTTTGGAGATAGCATGTGTGAAGTGCTGCTACCATGCTTACAGCAGAAGACATCAAGAAAAGTAGATTTTATATAAATTAAACATGATTTTAAACTTCTGAAAGTTTTATAGTTTTAGCTCTTATGTTTAGATCTTTGATATATCTTATTAATTTTTTATATGGGATAAGGTAAGGGTAAAACTTTCTTTATTTGCACATGGATATCCAGTTTTCAAAACACCATTTGTTGAAAAAACTATTCTTTACCCCATCGAATAGTCTTGGCACCCTTGTTGAAAATCCTTTTGCTTTCATTCTGTCCCATTGGTCTATACATCTATCTTTATGACAGTACCTCGCTGTTTTGATTACTATAGCTTTGCAGTAAGTTTTTAAATCAGGAATTATGAAACGTCTAATTTTGTTGTGCACTAAAAAGAAATCACATACTAAGCCTGACAAGCTCAGGGAGGTGGCATGGCTAGTCCTTCAAACTCAGAGACCTAAGCTAACCACTTAGGATGGTCTGTAACATAAAACCTCCCAACTGAAGCAGGTCAAAGCAGGTAGTCACATCCTAGGCCTGTAGCTTTCTTAACAAAGGTTAACCTTTACCTTAAGTGAGCCTGTCTGTTGTCTTTTTACATCAAAGATAATATGCCTCCTTTTCCTGTCATCTCCTTTTCCAGACCCTTAGAGCACACTTAGTGCACCAGGGCACAAGACCACAAACCCCCTCAATGTTATCTTGTTCCCCCAAATACCTTCTCTGTGTGCTGTAAAGGTTAATTATTAACTATCCCACACTGACTAATAGAAAAGAAGTATGTGTCTCTTTGTTTTATTCAGAGATTTCCCCCTTTGCCTTCTCTTGCCTCTTTAATCTACAACCAATGGGTATCAGGTACCCCTCCTTATATCTCCTCCTTTGATTCTAATGTATAAAATAAGTTGCAAAACTGCCATTCTCCAGAGTACTTGCTCAATCTATTGAGATTTTGCCTCCTGGCAATATTTGTCATTTTGGTTCAAACAAACTCATAAACATTCTCTGCAGGTGTGTATGTTTCTTATATTGACATTGTTCTTCTTTTTCAAAAAAATATTGGCTATTATGGGTCCCTTGAGATTTCATATGAATTTGAGAATTTTTTTTTTATTTCTGCAAAAATGTCATTGGAATTTTAATAAGAATTGCATTGAATC
Source organism: Micronycteris hirsuta (assembly GCA_004026765.1). Taxonomy (NCBI): domain Eukaryota; kingdom Metazoa; phylum Chordata; class Mammalia; order Chiroptera; family Phyllostomidae; genus Micronycteris; species Micronycteris hirsuta. The sequence continues at coordinate 184,069 of PVJI01000703.1, read as the reverse complement.
CATAGATAGCTTTGGGTAGTATTAACATCCTAACAATAGGTCTTCCTTTCCATGAACACAAAATGCCTTTCCATTATTTGTATCTTCTTTAATTTCTTTCAGCAATATTTTGTTGTTTTCAGTGTACAAATCTTTTCCCACCTTGATTAAGTTTATTCCTAAGTATTTATTATTTTTGATGCTGTTGTTTTTCTAATTTCCTTTTCAGAGTGTTCATTGTTAGTGTATAGAAATGCAACTAATATTTTGTACTTGCAACTTTGCTGACTCATTTACTAGTTTTAACAGGTTTTTTGTGGAATCTATAGGATTTTCTACATACAAAATCATGTCATCTGTGACCAGAGAAAATTTTACATCTTCCTTTTCAACATGAATGCCTTTTATTTCCTTTTCTTGCCTGATTACTCTGTCTAGGACTTCCGCCATTATATATTGAATAGAAGTGGCAAAAGCTTGCATGCATGTCTTGCCTGATCTTAGAGGAAAAACTTTCAGTCTTTCACTGTTGAGCATGATGTTAGCTGTGGATTTTTATATATGGGTTTTACTATGCTAAGGTGGTTGCTTTCTACTCGTATTCTGAGTGCAGATTTACAACTATTAAAGACACTTTGGTTGCTAAGTGGAGGATGTACAGGGTAGGAGGTTGAGCTGATATCAAGGAGATCCTTTTTGGAAGCTGTTGTAGTGATTTAAGCAAAAGATTATGTAAACCTGAATTAGAGAATTATCAAAAAGAATGAAGAGGAAGGAAAAGCTCTAAGAATCTTTCAGGGGGCGATTTAGTAGAACTTAGTGATCCACTTGATGTGCTAGAAAGGGAAGGATCAAGGATGCTTTCCAGTTTTCTGAGTTGGGAGACTCAAGGGAACCCTGGAGAGAGAGTTTTTGAGGAAAGATGATGAGTTAGTTGAAGATGAGGCATTCAGGGACAGGCAGTTAGAAGAGGTAGAAGCTTCAAGAGAAAGGCATGAACTGGAGATGGAAGTTTTGAAATATTTCCACCCAGACAGTAGTCAAAACTATTGCATGGAACAGTTGAGTAAGGATTACAAAAACAAATGCTTAGAGGGGTCAGATAGGTAACAACCACGGTGATGGGACCTGGCGTAATACTCTAAGGAAGCCCTAAGATGTGGGACAAATGGTCACGCATGACCTGCCCAAAGGCTTTCCAATGTCATCAGCAAAGCAAAGACACTGGTTTGCATGCAGGCCCTCTCCCATCCCAGTGCTGTCCCTCATAAACCTAAAGGAATATGTTCCCTCATCTTAATGGAATTTGGGGGAGCATGGCCTACCAGTTGGGAGGTAATCAGAGTTGGGATGTGCCCCTCCCCTCCCCTCTAGTGCATTTGACAACATCCCACAGAGGCAGATGTGGTTCCAGCTGCAGTTGACTCTGTTCGTTTCTGAGTTCCTTGGCAGCATTTCTCAGAGCAGTGGCTGCCGCTGCTCAAATGCGGGAGCCTGGGGGTCCTTAATATGAGAGCTTAAGGCTTAGGCCAGCAGACCTGGCTGTTATTTCAGGGCCTGGACGCACAATTCTTCAAAACGTCAACATATTAATGACCTGCTGAAGGCTTGGCTTCCCATGCGTGGGATATTTGGAAAGAAACGGTTATTTTTGTTGTTGTTTTTATACAAAAATAACACAATCTGACTTCTTAGCATTGCACAGAAGTCTAAGCAGCCAAGATAGGAAGACCCCCCACCGGAGTGAACTTCCGAAGCCAGCTCTTGCACGAGCCTGAAGCTCCAAGGGGACTCGAGCCCAAGCAGCCAGAGGTCATCATCTCTGTTCCTGTTTTTCTAATGAATGTCAGGCCAACTAGGGCAGGGGATTGAGACAACTAGCCTGGGTTGTTGAGGCTGTTTGTTTGAAATGCTAAGTTGAAAAAATTTAGCAGATCTGAATTTGCCTCTTTGATGGCTGTGTGGACCAGGGAAGAGATTTTAGAAGGCCCTTTCCAGTGGTGGAAATAATCAGCTCCATTAAGCAACAAGCAAGCAAACACACTCATCTTTCAAAGCCTGGCTCAGATGTCACCTTCTGCATCTAAACCTTTGCCTAGCTCATTGCTTTGGGGCCCCATAACATTTATTTCTGTTATGAGCCTGACAGGACCACACTTTGAGATTCTCAAAGGCAGGGAGAGTCTTATTCCAGTTCTGCATGTATCTGCTCCAGGGGCAAGCGAGTTACCTCTTATATACTCAGTGTTTGAAATAATAGATGCTTTTATTATTTTGTTAATGCATTGTCCCATCCTTCACATGGCCTACTTCCTACAGTTACTGTATAATCTTTCTTTCTTCCAGCCATTGTGTTGGTTTCCTAGGGCTGCCATGAAAAAGTACAAATGGGGTGGCTTAAACAACAGGAATATATTGTCTCACAGTTCTGGAGGCTGAAAGTCTGAGGTCCAAGTATCCACAGGGTTAGTTCTTTCCAAGGACTGTGAGAAAGACTGTTCCATGCTTCCCTCCCAGTTTCTAATGGTTTTCTGGCAATTCGTGAAGTGCATTGGCTTATAGACCTGTCACTGCAATCGCTGCCTTCATGACTACATGACATTCTACCTCTGTGCTTGTCTGTATTTCCCTGTTTAATAAGGAGCCCAGTCCTTATTGGATTCAGGACCTACTCTAATATGACCTTATCTTAATTTATTACATCTGCATTGAACTTATTTCCAAATAAGACCATAGAGATTAGAGGTCATAGAGATTAGGATTTCACATTATGAATTTGTATGAAACGTACAACTAGTGAATTTCACAGCGCTCTCCACTCTCAGAGCCTTCTTTCTGTCAGGAATCGCCTCCTGTTCCGCTCACAAGGCTGAACTGTATTCAAAGGCGCTCTACTCTAGAACAAGTCACTTTTTCTTCTTGGCTTCAGTTTTCTCATAGGTAAACTTCAGGCCACTCCCAGCTCTCAGATTCTTGGCTCTTTCTGGGAATCCATAGCCCAGGGGGCTGTTGTTTTTTCCAGGAGTCCTCTCGTCTCTAACTAGCCCTAGACCTCACTATCAGTTTATTGCTGTTGTTACCGATCAGTGGCATTTCTCATTTTTTATTCAGTAAGTTGCATAATCTTATATAGTTGGTCAGTCTACACTTTTTTGCTGTGTGTAAAAATGCTCTCATAATTTAACTATTAACATGCTTGAAGAAGGTGTTATCCAAGCAGTCTAAAAGGAGTCCAAGCAAAAAGGAATAACGACTCGTGGATACAGACAACAGTGTGGGATTTCAGGAAGTGAGGGGGTATAGGGGAATAAATGGTAATGGGAAAAGCATGCAACAAAAAAGGGTTCACACTCATCTGTCTGATATCTGTGTGGCCCAAACCCATTTTGTTCAGCTCCATCAGCCAGTTCTTTCCTTTATGTACATTTCCTAGCCACATTATATGCATGTGTCTCTGTGTGTTTCTGTATGTATTATTATTATTCCTACCTCCATGCCTTTGTTGTTGATGCTCTTTACTCTTGGCACATGGCCTTTTCCCATCATCTCTCCTACTCATCTGTCAAGACACAGCTGAAATGCTACCTCTTCCATGAAGTTCTCTTACCTCCCCAGGCTGAAGAGTAGGAGTATAGTTCCTGAATACCAGGAAGTACAGGACTGGTGAGAGAGAAACCAGGAGTAGATAGAACTACCAAAGCCTTTCAAGTTCCTACCAATTTAAAGTAAGGGATTTGCCAACCACTTTGCAAAACTGCATGACAGTATCTACAGGAGATGAGCATGTACAAATCCTAACACTCAGAAATTCCGCTCAGAGGTATGTACTCAAAAGAAATGCATTCACCAAAGACATATACAAGACTGTGTGTAGCAGCCAAAGTCCAGGCGCCTTTAAGATGCATCCAGAGTAGAGAGTCCACAAATTGGAGTATATGCCCTGAAACACTGCGCAGCAATGGGACTGATCAAGCAAGCCACAACTGCACACAGCTATATGGATGAACGCCTCAGAAGTCGCATAGAGTGACGAAAAGCCAGATGGAAGAACATCTATGTGCGGTTCTATTTGTATGAAGTATATAAAGGCACAATCATTCTATAATGTAAGATAGTGGTTACGTTCAGAGGATATAATGAGGGAGGCTTCTGGAGTTCTGGTGAGGTTTTGGTTCTTGATTGGATAACATGGGCAGATTCTAGTTTTTTAAAAACTTAGTGAGTTATACACTTATGTTTTATGTATTTTTCTATATGTACGTTATACTTCAATAAACAATTTACCTTTTGAAAAATTCTTAAATTTTTAAAAAAGAAATGTGTATCTGAGAGCAGTACAAGTTTTAAAAAGATCTTGCTTTATATTAAGAAGGGGGATGGAAAATTCCTGGTCTGTCATTAACTTGTGCCTGGCCTCAGTTGCCTAATAATAATAAAATAATAGTTAATATTTATTATGTACCACCTATTCCTAGAACATTATGTCAGGCAAGTCAATAGGGCATTTTATTTAATTTCAAAATATTATTTCAGGAAAAGTAATATTATACTCATTTTACAAATGTGGAACCAGCAATCAAGAGAAGTTGAGTAACTTGCCCAGAATTACAACATGGATCAATGGCATAGGCTGCATTTGAACCTGGACCTCTGGTTCCTAAAACTGTGCTTTTTTAAACAATGCTATGTCATACTGCAAAGGAGGTAATTAGGTACATCTTATATCCCTCTAGTACCAAATTAGTATCCATGTTAGTGTAAATCTACATGTGTGTGTATATGTGTTTGTGTATATATTTGTATGTGTACATATATACACTCACACACACCTGCCCATATGTGTGTGGATGTATGTGAGTGGTCATGAAGTGGCCAAATCTCTGTCTGCCCAGTGCCAAGATCTAGAGGAAAACAAAAATGTAAAGATACACTGGTACTTGATGTTTGGAATTGGGTAGTTCACACATCTGAATAAACTCCCCCTCTTTGTTTTTCACGCAGATATTTGTTCAGTGCAGACACAGGCTCAGGCCTAGTGAACCGATGGGTAAGTTGATCAGAATTCATTTCCCTGATATTTTCCTTGCTTCTGCTATTCCTGATCTTGAACTTAAGATAATGAAACTCCCAAGTTGAATCTGGGCACAGGGTAACACTGCCAGAGACTTTTTTTTTTTTGTCTTTTGTGAAGTATGGGAATGTGGATGAGGGTAAATGTCACACGGAGCCTCCAGGTCACCTCCTTAAGGACAATGTGCCTTATGCCGGACTTGCTTCTTTCCTTCCCTGCAGGCTGAAAGTTGAACAAGACAGTAAGCCAGCCTCAGCCAGAAATGCAGATGACACTCTGGGGAGGGTACAGAAACAAGCTGGAAAAAACCTAGGGCGGCTTATCGAGCAGCGCCACCCCACTGACCCAGACTATTTTCCTGCGGACTGTTAGACAGGAGAGAAATAAACCTGTTTTACAGAAGCCCAAAGTACCGCTACCAAGGCAAGGGCTTTACAGGAAGGGGGTTAGTTCACAAAGACACATGCACAGGCACCGCGGCCAATGGCCAGTAACTCAGCCCTCAGAGAGCAGACTGTTGGGTCTCCAAGTGAGAAACCACTCTGTGGGAGACAACCTTAGAGGGACAGATAGTGTCCCCTTCGTAGGTAATGACACAGCCTCATATACACCTTTTTATTTGATCCTTACCCCAAGTGTATGGGGTATGAATTAACTTTATTTCCCTTTTGTATGAGAAAGTGGGTCTCAAATAAATGTCTTGCTCATGTTAATAAGAGACACAGAGCCCAAATCTCTTCTTCATTTCTGGTCCCCCTGGCGAAGAAGCTACACGAAAACTTGAAGCAATGAAGTGGTTCCTGACAGACACATTTTCACCAGGGTTGCAGAGCATCAAAATGCAGGGTTAAAGTCGAGGCAGCATCTACAAGAGGCCAAATGAGGTATAAAAATTTCTGAAAATTGAGGTATAATTGACATATAAGATACATTAGTTTCAGGTGTTCAACATAACAATTTGATGTTTGCATACACTGCAAAAGGGTCACCACAATAAATCTACTTACTATGCATCACCATAGAGTTATAAAAAATGTTTTTCTTGTGATGAGGTCTTCTGAGATTTACTCTCTTAGCAACTTTAAGATATGCAATACAACAGCAATTTTTAAATGGTGTGGCATAAGAATTTTTAAAACATGCAATACCTGACTAGTCAGGGTCCTGACGTCTTTTCCCTTAGACTGTCAAATAAAAAATGACAACAGCCAATACAATAATAGCTGTCCCTCAATGAATCAAAATTATACTTATTTTTGTTAGATCAGCAGGAATAATAAATTTTTTTGTGTGTCACAGAATTTTAATAATTACAGTGTGCCATGAGATGAAAAAGTTAAAAATCAGCACAATACCGTATTATAAACCATAGTGACTATGCTCTACACTACATCCCCAGAACTTATTTATTTTGAAGCTGGAAGTTTCTCCCTTTAGACCCATTTCACCCATCTCCCACAGCCCCTCTCCTCTGGCAACCTATCTCTGCATCTGTGAGCTTAGTTTTTGTTTTGCTTTTTAGATTCCACATGTAAGTGAGATCATATGATAGTTGTCTTTGTCTGACTTATTTCATTTAGCATGATGCCCTCAAGCCTCCATCCACGTTGTCAGAAATGGAAAAATTCCATTCTTTTTTATAGCTGAATGGTACATATACAATCTTCTTTACCTGTTCATCCGTCCATGGACACTTGGGTTGTCTCCATGTCTTGGCTGTAAACGACTCCACAGTAAACGTGGGGGTACATATGTCTTCTTGAGTTAGTGTTTTTGTTTTCTTCAGTACATAGCAGGAAGTGGAATTGTTGGATCTTCTGGTAGTTCTATTTTTAACTTTTTTGGAAACTTAATACTGTTTTCCACAGTGGCTGCACCAATTACATTCCAGCCAACAGTGCACAAGGGTCCTGTTTTCTCCACATCCTCGCCAGCACGTGTTGTTTGTTGTCTTTTTGATACAGCTGTGCTAACAGGTGTGAGCTGGTATCTCACTGTGGTTTTGATTTGCCTTCCCTGATGGTTAGTGATGTTAAGCATCTTTCCATATGCTTGTTGGTCATCATGTCTTTTTCTGGGAAAATCTCTATTTGGATTCTCTGTCTGTTTTTTAATTGGATTGTTCAGGTGTGTGTGAGTATGTGTGTGTGTGTTTGCTATTGACTTATATGAGTTCTTTATATATTTTGGATATTATTCTCTTACTAGATACATAATTTGCAGTACTTTCTCTCATTCAATATTTTCATTTTGTTGAAGATTTCCTCTGCCGTGTAGAAGCTTTGATGTAGTCCCGCTTGTTTATTCTCGCTTGTGTCGCCTTTGCTCTCAGAGTCAGATCCAAAAAACCATCGCCAGGACTAATGTCGAGGAGCTTACTGCCTATGTGATCAGTCTACCTCTGTCCTTTGACAACCTTGGGTTCAAGGTGGAATAACTGGACAGTCTTTTGACCCTAACCTAGATTTTGTCCAGTTTTCCAGTTTTATTAAGAAATGATTGACATCACTGTATAAGTTTAAGGTGTACAGCATGATGGTTCAGTTTACACGTCCTGTGAAATGATTACTGCAATAGGTTAACACCCATCACCTCATATCGATGTAATAGAAAGAAAAGAAAAAGAAGTTTTTCCTTGTGATGAGAACCCTCAGGGCTTGCTCTCTTAACAACTTTCAAATATATCACACAGCAGTCTTAACTACGGTCATCACGCTGTATAGCCTGAGTAATTATTTATTTTATAACTGGAAATGTGTACCTTTTAAACACCTTCCTACAATTTTCCCTCCCTCTGCCCTCAGCTCTGGAAACCACAAATTGTATGTTTTTCTGTGGATTTGATGGTTTTCCCCCTCTTTTTTATGGCTGAATGATATTCCATTGTATATCTGCATATCCATATACTATTTATATATATTTATATATACCTTACAACTTATCTATTTGTCTATCAATAGATTTTCCCATTTAAGTCACATTTTAATAAAACCTATGGCCTGCAGCATACTCACGTTGTCATCACAGCCTCAATGACAAACCTGTACAGTAAGTATGTCTATCTTTCCCATTCTTTACAGATGAGGAAATTGAGGCTCGGAGAGGTTAAGTATGGTGGCCCGTGGTACCATACTGTATCAGTGAGGTTCTCCATGCCCAACACTCAGCTCTGTGTCTGGCACTTTTGAAGTGCACAATAAAACGTTAGTTACGTTTTGAATAGTAGGTCAGGATTTAATTTGAAGTGTCCTGGCTGTAAATCCACTGTTGTACTTGCCCTCTGTCCTGTAGCTTTTCCTCTCAGGTCTCCCTGTCCCTGAGTCTGCCTTGGTAACCTACCTGGTAATTATGATGGCATCACTGATGTGGTGCTTATTCTGTGTCGGGAACTGTTCTACGCGCTTTCCTTTTGTCAGCTTGGGCCCAAGCCTTCCAGCCAAAGACCTCCAGCAACACCTATAGTTGAACAACACTGGGATGGTTGACTCATTGCAAAGAGGGAGAATGTACCTCATCAGGGACCATAGGTGTCTCACTAGAGGGTGTTAGAATGTATTCACAGGATGTGAGTTTGAGGTAGGTAATTTTGGCAAGAGTTCAAGGAAGCAAAGGTTTATTCTGCACTATCATAAAGCAAGTCTAATATGAATGTATAATTTAATGAATCTTGAAAGAGAGTAGAAAGAAGCTGAAGAAGTAATTAGTAAAGACGCAGCAATCATATTAGTTGGGAGAAGGGTATGTTTGGTATTTTTGTGGTTTGCATAGTGCCCATTTTTGTATGTGCTTAGAAGAAATTATAGTCTTTTTTAAAAAATATTTTGTTTATTTATTTTTAGAGAGAAGGAAAGGGAAGGAGAATGAGAAGGAGAGAAACATCAATGTGTGGTTGCCTCTCATGCACCCCCTACTGGGGACCTGGCCTGCAACCCAGGCAAGTGCCCTGATTGAAAATTGAACCTGCAACCCTTTGGTTTGCAGACCAGCACTCAATCCACTGAGCCACACCAGCCAGGTCTAAAAATTGTCTTTTTTTTTCTCATTTGTGATACCCTTTATGTTCAGTGGGAGAATTTCACAGTCTAGACTAATTCATAGACATCAGGGACTGCTTTTCTCTTTCTCATTTATCTAATCTTCACAACAAACATATGAATTAGATTTTATTAGTATCCTGGATGAGAAGCGTGAGACACACAGCCAAGGCCACACAACTAACAAACGGAAGAGCTAGGTTGAGAATTCAGATAATGTGGCTTCAGAAATCTTCTCTCCTAACCACTGTGATATATGAGGTCTCTCTGGAAAAAGTCCAGCCATTGTTAATATAATGAGAATCATGTGTGTGGCATTGATGTAACCTGGCAACCAAGGAGAGTGGCCTGGAATGTGCATACATGAACAATGATGACTTCACTGTACTAGTCAGTGGGGGCAGTAGACACTGTTAAATGAGCATGCATACTGTGTGGCCATTGCATTCAAAATTCAAAGTGAGTAGAGCAACGAATCTGCATCAGACTTTGTGTTAAGATTGAACATTCCTCCATGGAAACTATTTGGATGATTCAGAAGGCCACAGCTATGGGCAACTGGTGATTGACAGCTTCATCACAACAACATGCCCAGTCATGCATCACGTCTCGTGCAAAACATCAAATCACCTGGTGACTCAGCCCTCCTACAGCCCAGACTTGGTGCCCTGTGACTTCTGGGTTTTCCCAAAACTAAAATCTCCTTTGAAAGGGAAAAGATTCCAGACCGTAGGTGAGATTCAGGAAAGTACAATGGGGCAGCTGATGGCAACTGGGAAAATTTTGTGGGGTCCCAAGGTGCCTACTTTAAGGGGACAGAGGTGTCATTAACCTATGTATAATGTTTCTTGTATCTTCTTCAATAAATGTCTCTATTTTTCATATTGCATGGCTAGATACCTTCTAGACAGGTCTCATGTATGCCACCTTTCCAGTTTTCTTCCCAGGACCATATCCTACCTATAACCTCTCAGCATTTGACCCTCATAGGACACTGTTGTCCATTTCTAATCATATGCTGTGGATTCTCTAGTTTGCTTGGATACTCACATGGCTGGATTCCAGAGATCCATGGTATCCCAGATTTACCCCCTGGAAAACAGCTGGAATGCCTGAACTAATAGCCTGCCAGGACCATTTGCTCATTTCTATCCCAAACTGTGAAAACCTGCTCCGCCTGCTTCGTTGGCCAGCCCCCATCATCACCTCCCATTCCTCCCCAATGTCCTCCCCACCCTGGTGAAGGAAGCTTGTTTCTGGAGAGGCTAGATTTATGGCCTGCCCAACCCCAAATGCCTGCTGTTGTGACATCCTAAAAGAATCTGAGCAAGGCCCCCTAGGGTGTTAGACGTTGCCTGCAAGCTTGGAAAAGTGCTAGCTCGGCCTCCGCCTAACAGATAGATATCCTCTTGGCAAATTACTTAACCTCTCCGCATTCATCAGCTGCACAACTAAGGGCAACAGTGCCCATCTTGTGGTGCTGTTGGGAGGAGCAGATGACATAATATTTAGGAGGAAACTGAGGGAGGGGAAGTTTTCTGTCTGGGTTGATGTGGAACAGAGAATGCAAGCAAAAGAGGGCAAAACAAGCTGCACGCTGTCCTGCACAGGGGAAGCCCTCCGAACTGTTCGTTTGTCCTTCCTCTTGGGAAATAGAAGTAGCATCAGGCTGGGGGCTATGCCCTAGAGGTTTTACGAACAGAACACTGGAATCAGAGTTCCATGTGAGAGATAGACAGGACGTTTAGCCGTTAATGGCTGTGGACCAGCTAACAAAAGAGTGCTCACATTCATATCTGTGTGTTGGAATTTTTCATTAACTTCCAGGTGGCTATTTCTGCAATTATCCAAAAGGGAGACCAGCAAGACACCAGTGCACCCCAGGAGCCTCCACTTCATATTTATACATGAATTCTCCAGACCTTCTCACAACCTATCCAAGGGAGCAAACACTTCTTTCTTGGACTCTGTGTCTATCCCAGAACTGCTCCACTTTGGCTTCTCCCTCCCGCTTTGTCTGTAGCTGATGTGAATTCTTTCAGGACCACTCATACCCCCCACCCAGAAACGTGATGTATAAAAACCCTCAACAACTCCAGAATTCAAAGTTAATTTTTTTGTGTTTAACATATTGTTCAAATCCTGGTTCCATTCAGTGCTTATTTATCTTATAACTGAAGGTTTGTGTGGCCTCGGGCAAGTTGCTTAACCTTGCTAGGCTTTTCTCTCTTCACAAGTGAAGCTGGAATAACTGATTTGCACAGCTGTTGGGAAGGAGTAGGGAGCTGACATCTGTGGCGGCATGGAGCCACGACAGGCTCCCAGCCCAGGTGGATTCTCTTCCGTCAGCTAGGGCGTTTGTATTTGAAAAGATACTAAAGGGCAGCGTGTGGGTGGGGAAACAGTGCCTGACTCCAAGGTAGGAAATGTGAACACAGACACTAATTTCAGGCTTCAGGGAGCTAAGGGGAGGGAGGGTACTCCATAACCACATCATGTGGTGATCACCTACTGTGTGTAGCTCAGTGCAGGTGCAGGCCCTGCCGAAGTGAGGATCACTGGAGAGTTTCAGTCTCTGATGAGCCTAGGAATGGGAGATATTAAATGTAACGGAAAGACTATTGGATTTAGCATGAGACTGAATATCTGAGTTCAAGATTTGGTGCCACCATTTTGTAGCTTTCGCCAAGTCACTTAACCTCCATCTTTTTCTTCTCTTCCTCCTCCACAGCAGAAGGGACGTTCCCATAAGCCAAAGGCTAAGCACTTCACTTCTATTTCGCCCTTACCACAACCCTTTCCAGTGGGTAACATCATGATACCATTTTACAGAAGAGGTAACCTAGGCTTAGAGGGACGAAGGAGCTTGTCCAAAGTCACACAGCCAAGGAGCCTGGGCGGGGAACCCCAGTGAGCGGACTCGAGCCTGCACTCTCAACACCTACCGCAAGCAGGAGCTGCATCTCAGGGCTTCCCCTTGTGCACCTGAAACCCTGGGAGAATAAATGCCCCTCTGCCTTGTTCTAGGCAGCTCTGAGAAGCACGGGCAGATGGAAACAAATAGGATAAGCTTTGTTAACTCTTGTTAACTTAACAAAGACATGGTGGTATCCTATCCGCTGTGGCTTTAGAGGGCAGTACCAGCACAAAGTCTTTAGCTTGGACCAAGGAAGGCAGATCTCAAGTCCAAGTGCATACAGTCTTTCCAAAGTGAGTCCTGCTGCGTGAGCAGGGTTGCCTCAGGGGCAGGGAGTCCTGCCCCCCATCCCCACTCCCAGCAAAAAGCGGAAGCTGCTCACAGCGCAGCAGGGAGTTTCATTCATTTCCTAAAATAGCTGGGCAATGGAAGCTCCTAGCACAGGGTTCCACTCAGGGTAGACACTCCATTCAGTGGGGTTCCCCTCCTCTTCCTCCCTTCTTCTCATGTTCAATGCTTTCGGCCACCATTTCCCTTTCAGATTTTATGAATTCTCTTGTTCCCATGAGGTTGCCAGAGCCGGACTTGACCTGAATGGCATTTGCCAACTCCATCACAGCCCCTGGGGCAGGGGTGGATATGCAGGAAAACATTTTTCCTAAACTCTGGCTCAGGCTCCTTCAACATCTGTGGAAAACAAGGGAGTTTACCACACAGCTCTCTCACAATCAAGCATTCAATTAATGCTTGGCTCTTCAGAGCAATCTTTCTCCAGAAAAATACCATTTAAACATTTTTCTCCACCTCTGTCCATCTTTCTGAGAGGGAGTTCTGAGGCCAACCGTGGAGAAAGAGTGCTTGGTTTCCCTCCTGCAGACTGTTGTTCTGACACCTGGGCCAGAGCACGCAGAATGGACCACTGAGCTCACCCTGCTGTGACCTCCTTGGCGCCTGAGCGAGGACCTGAGGTGAAGGGGCTAACAAGGGAGCCGTGGCTCCTCGATAGCCTTCCCTGTCATGGCCTCGCCTGAGAGGACGGGACAGCCCCGTTTTCTCAGGAACACTGGGACATATGTGTGCGTGTGAGAGAGACAGACAGACATAGAGACAGAAACAGAGAGGTGCTACAATGCCATCAGGAATTTTGCATCCCTTTGAGATCTGAGTCCTGCACTTCAAAGTGTGGTCCACAGACCAGCAGCATCACCGCCACCCATGAATTTGCGCTTGTCTGAAACGCAGGGTCCCAGGCACACTCCAGACTGACAGTATCAAAATCTGCCTTCCATCAAGACCCTCAGGTGATTCTTAGGCACGCTACAGTTTAAGAGGCACCACTCTAGGTAAGGTGGCTTCAAATCTCCTAGCTGTGTTCCATGGAAGTCCAGATCCCTAGTGCACATTCTGTGGAAGTCCAGATCCCTCCCCAAATTGGCTGTGAACTTCTAGGGAGCGTATTTGCTCAGGGTCATCACTGGTGACTCTGGCACAACTGCTTCCCCTGCCTGGCTTGTTCGCACTCCTCTGCTCACTTTCTCCATTTGTTCCATATCAAACCCGATGGGAAATGTAATCCATTCCTCGGGATCTACCAAAAAGCGACTCACACGGAGCATTTGTGTGCCTGTGTAGGAGATATTCCCGAAATGTGCTGAGTAGTGGGGATGGAGCAAAACAACCCCTGGGACCACTGTACACCAAACACTAGACATGTCTGTTCTTTGACCACACAACAGTGGGAAATCTTCACTGGCCCCAGTGTTCCCTACTGCCCCTTGTCTCCTTTGGGTCAGCTCTTCCCACCTTTCCTCCCTGGCCCCTCTGCTCTCTTCTCTCTTGCACCTCTCAGGAGTAAAACTACCCTGTTTTCTCATGCAGAACAGTAATGATATCCCTTCTGTTGTCTTCACACTATGTTCTCAGGATTCACCTTCTGCCCTATGTGTTTCAAAAAGACAATTCCTCACACCTGTGTTCATAGCAGCACCACTCACAATGCAAAGAGGTGGAAACAACGTGCCCGGCCATTGATAGAAGGACGGGAAAGCAACGCGTATTATATGCACACGGTGGAATGTGACTCAGCCTTGAAAAGGAAAGAAATTCTGATATATGTTACAACATGGACGAATCTTGAGGACATTGTGCTAATAAAATAAGCTAGTCACAAAAAGACAAATACTACATGATTCCACGTACATGAAATACTAGAGCAGTCGAATTCATAGAAACAGTAACGTGGTGGTTGCCAGAGGCTGGAGGGATGAGGAAAACTGAAGGAGTTGTTTAATGACTACTAAGTTTCAGTTTGACAAGATGATAAATTTCTGTAGATAGTTTGCACAACCACGTGAATATATTTAACACTATGACCTGCACATTTAGAAATGGTTAAGATAGTAATTATTTTTTTAACCACAGTTAAAAATAAAATATTCTGAGCAAGACATGTATCCCTCTGTGTCTCCATTTCCTCACTGGTTAATTGGGCAGAAATATATAGGCTCTCCTCTAACTATACCTCACAGGGCTGTTTTGAAACTAATATAAATTGATGACTTTGAAAGAAAGACAAGAACAACAAAAAGATGATTTCTTCCCTACAAGGAATTCTGGTGTCAGTGGTTTCGATCATTCACTTTCCCCTGTGGCCCACGTGTCTCCCATTTCCCCTTCCTCTCATTCCCAGGCTCCCGTCCCCCCACCCTGCTCCTGCTCCACCATTTCTTATAATGTTGGTGTGCCTTAGCACTTATTTCCTTCCCTCTCTTATACTTCTCTTCTCTCTGGGACTTCACTAACTCTCAGTATCTCTGTGGGCAGATGAACACCAACCTGTAACTACTATCTAGGCCTCCTTCCTATTCAAACTGGTTTATCCTACTGTCTACAGGACTTTCTCTAATGCAACTCAGCTCAGCATGTTCAAAACTGAACTAATCATCATTCCCCACAAATCATCTCCTTCCAGGTTCTACTGATAGCAAAATACGTAGCCATCTACCTGGTTGCAGTGAAAGAAATCTGGGAATCGCCCAGTGATGGCCCCTCTCTCCTCCCTCTTCTTACCTCTTAAGGGCCTACTTTCAAAAGAAGGTCATAGATTAGTTATTTGTCAAAGATTCAGTTTCTTCTTGCATTACTGCTGAGGCTTTGCTCTGTATGTCTTCATTCCATGTTTCTGCTTAGTCTTGGTCTAAATTACTCCCACTTAGAATCCATCAGCTAAAACAAGTCATTTGTCCAAGTCCGATGTTAGTAATCTGGGGGAGTACACCCCTCCAGGACAGTGTAAGTCACAGCACTAAGGTTAGGAATGTCAAATTCTCTTATCAGGAAGAGGAGTGAAGAATTATGCCCAGTGATATAACTTACAAAGCTGCTCGCTGAGGCTGACCCCATCTGCAGAGACCACAGTCAGAGGGGTGCCCAGATTTTCTCCAACCTGAATCCCAGGAGGCTCTGCTCTCTTGAAGGGAAGTAGCAGAAGCTTTGTGGGAAAAGTGTTAGCCTCATGGGAAAAGAAGATCTGGAAGATCAATCCAATATGTAAAATGCCAGGAAATTTACTTTGTGTTCTGGGCTTCCTCTGGAGTGTTTTTCACTTACTCCTGACCTTTGTACAGGAATCTGCAGGAGTGAGTACCCAGCAGCAACTTTTGTGCATTGTGACCCCACTTGGCCATGCTTGAGCAGACCAGGGGAAGGCCCCTGACCCAAGCTGGTCCAACGAGGGTCCCACCTGTCTGTGGTAATGTGAAATCCAAACAGAAAGAGGCAGAAGGCCAGTCTCTCCTGCGGTTGGTGTGATAACTTGTGAACTTGGGAGCCTTGGGAGGCTGCCATTCCTCTAACCATTTGCATTGAGCAGCTGAGAAAGTCAGTCTTCAGAGAAAAAAGACACAGGCAGCCCATCAGCCAAGTAGAGAAAGGAGGAGAGGAGAAGCAGCATTTCCCCAGTTCCCTGCAGCTTTCCTCTTCCCATTCTTGCCAGTCCTCAGCAAGTCTGTGCTCCCTCAATTACCTCTGCATCTTATAATGAATTTCTCTCTTTAGCTTAAGCTAGAATCAGTGATGTCTGTTGCTTGCAACCAAAGGTACTTTGAGCAATTCACATTTACCATTCTGAGCCTCGTTTGTTCAGATGGAAGAGCAAGATAGTGATGCTGAGTCACTGAAATGTTGAAAGAATCAGAAGGATGTAAAAAATGCTATAAAAATGGCAAGGACTATTATTATAGGAGAGAGCTATCATGGGTGAGCAAAATGGCTTAGCAGATTTGCTCTGACTTTTTGAAACATGGCTTAAAAATAAAAAAAATCATGATAGAAACAAATAAATGTATCAGACACTGTTCCAACTATTTCATTCATAGGAACTCCTTTAATCTTCACGTCCGCTTTATTTTGCATAGGTTCTGTTCTTACCCCCATTCTGCAGGCAAGGAAACTAAGAGATAAAAGAAGTTGAATAACTAGCCAAGGTCACATAATACTAGGTGGCATAATAATACTCTTGGCTTTTAAAACTGTTTTCTCATCTGTGAAAGGGCACAAATAATAGATCCCCCAGGGCTGCGTTTTAACAACAGCAGCGAAATGTCTTCACTGTGCATATGACAGGAGCGAGAACTAAGTCAGTGGTCTCTTTCACAAGAACACTCACCACGAATCTATGTCCTTATGCATGGCAAATGAAGAAAATAAGACATGCAAGGATAAAGGGGTAAATTTCAAATACATAAAAAGCAATTCTGTTTACATAGCAGAAGATGGACTCATAACATTCATTAACCTAAGTGGGGAATAGACTTGAAAATCTGTAGTACTTTAATAAAACATGGCTTAAGACAGCCTCAGAAAAACCTCTCTCTTTAGGGGACTCAAGAGACCACTCTCCACAGTGCCTGATGACAATACAACCTTCCCCCACCCCTCCTTTTTTCAATCTTCTCAGCTTTGAGAATGGTGTGTTTCAATTGGATGTGAAGCAGGAGGAAGCAGGGAAACTGGGAGTGACTCCACAGTACTACATCTTGGGGATTCTGTGGGCATCGCGTCCTGTTGCAGATAGAAAATGAGAGCTGCAGAAACTAAAGTAACAAGCCTTCCGTTCAACAGCCAGGCAACTGGAGAGCTGGATTTCAAATATAGGTCTCTCTGACCTCAAATTCTCTGCTGGCCTTAAGATGCTTTACTGAATTAGATGTCTATTACTGCTTAACAAAGTCAATAGCTTGAAAAAGCAGTGAGCATTTATTATGTCACATCTGCTGTGGGTCAGGAATGCAAGAACATCTTAGCTAGATGGTCCTGGCTTGGGTCTTCTCAGGAGGTTACAGGCAAGGTATCAGTTGAGGCTGCAGTTATCTCCAAGTGTGACTGGGGCTGGAGGATCCACTTCCAATTGCCATGGCTGGCAATCTGACGCTGGTTGTAGGAAGGGAGGCTTCACTCAGTTCCTCTCCCTGTTGGCCTCTCCGTATGCTGCTTGAGTGGCTGCACAGCATGGTGGCTGACTTCCCCCAAAGCAAGCAATCCAAGAGAGAGATACTGAGGAAGATATTTTAGCCTCAGAAAGGACCAAGAAGTGACCTAGCTTTAAAAGTCACATGGAATCACTTTCACCACATTTTTTAAATTAGAAAATTGATAAATTAACACTGGCCTAACTTTAAGGGAGGAAAATTAGGCATTGCCTTTTGAAAGGAAAAGAATTGTGGACATACTTTAAGACCACCATACTCAGCAACAGGAGAAAGAATTTGCAGCGGCGATGTGAGGCTGCCTAGCCTCTGCTAAAAATGAGTCGGAGGCTTCTAATACCTCTCAGGTTAAAGATCAGTATCTTCAACATGACAGCAAGGCCATGCAGGCCCCACACACTTCATGCTCAGCCTTAAACTGGACTTTCCCCCTTTACACTACATACCTGGACTGCTTTCATTTCCTCTAAAATGCCACACTTCTCTGCCTGCGGGCCTCCGCGGTGATGTTCACTCACCCCTCTCTGCCCTCCCCCAACCTGCTCTTGACTTCCTAACCTTAGGGTTTGCTCATCCTTCTTCAGATCCTGGCTCAAAAGTCATCTGCTCATCAAACATTCCCTGACCCCTCAGATCGGATCAGGTCGAATCTGAAGCTTTTATGAAACTTTGAATTTCTTTTAAACGATGCTTTTTCATTTGCAATCATATAAGAATGTGATTATTTGATCCATTGTCTGTCTCTCCCACTAGTATTCAGTTCATTTGGAGCCTGCATCTGTTTTTTTATTCACTGGTGTGTCCCCAGCACTTTGCACAGTGCTGAGCACGTAATATGTAGTCAGTTATACATGTGTTGAATGAATGAATGCTCAGACAATGATCTTCTCATAGCTGGAGGTGTGCGAGTGGGGGTGGAACCACCTCTTTGTAAGTGTGTTTCAGATCAAGGCTGACTGGATGACTTTTCAGGTTCTTTTCCTTCCGAAGAGGTGCTGGGATTCTGTGAGTCTGTGATTCTAGGACCTGTACTCAGTGGCAAGCAAACTCTGCCTCCTTCAGTGACTCACCTGTGGCCTAGGTGTCAGGCCTTGGCTCCTAGAACACACCCTTTCAGGGGCAGCCCTTCTCAGGCTCAGCTGGCAGCCTGATGCTCATGTCAAGCACACGGAAAGGCTGTGTTGGAAATTGCTGGGAGCAGCTGCCTGGGGCTCTGGCGGAGCTCAAGTGATCGGGCCCTCCACGGCTCCTTTAAGAAGTTTTACAAGGTGAAGGTTTGCTCTAAAAATAAGCCCACAAGGCTGTTTAAAAAAGCTTCTAAAACCATATGTCCACAACGTCCATTTTTTGAAGGGCCAGTGAGCCTTTAAAAGCTTCAAAAACCACTACTTGGCCTGCCTCCCACAGTGGAGAAAGTTCAATATGTGGTGTGTTTAAAAACAGACGTGCTTTTAAGTCTTCTAGAATCTGCACCTGAAAAGTTCTACTATCAAAGGGGTTCAAGATGGCGATCAGTATGCATGAGGCTTGTTTCCCGAAAGGCCAGGTTCTCCCCACAGTGAACAACTGCCCCAGATAACCACAATAGTGCAATCAGTGGCCTATGGAGATATTAGTTCGAGTCTTTCTTTTCTGTTCCCTCTCTTCTCTATAGGTCTCTTCATATTATGGCATGTTGTGGCTTATTCTGTTAAGTGCACATGCATGGATGTACACACACACAGAGGAAGCATGATGTGCCTGAGAAAAATGCCCTTCCGGTCAGATAAACCGCAAATGAACAGCATTCATTTGTTAAATTGCTTTCTTCCTTCCTTCCTCCCTCCCTTCCTTCCTTCCTTCCTTCCTCCCTCTCTTCCTTTCTCCCCCACACACATATTGAATATCTGTCCTTCAGGTAGGAAGGCAGGGGTTGAAGGTTAGCACAAAGCAATAGAAAAGGTATCTCAATGAATCAGAATTTCTCACCAAAGACATTTTGCAATTGGTAGGGATATTGGAGAGAAGTGTGGGAGCTGAAGTGCCATATTTCAGGCTTCTTAAATCCTTCACACCTCAGTAAAGAATCCTCATTGATCTCTTTACATAAATGAGGAAACTGAGACCCAGAGAGATTAAGATTATTAGTCATCTTCTCACAAATCTATCAGCCTCCAAGCACACAGGTCTTGCTGCTTCCCTAACAGAAGAAATACAGCTGTAGTGCTCTGGGGACGGGGACCAGTCTCACAAGACAGGTGTCAGTATAACATGATATGGGAGTGTAGAGGGAAGAGAGGGTCCCTTACAGCTAAGAGGATCAAAGAAGGTCCTGATATAGCTCTTTGGGGCCACAGGAAGGTAGATTCTCTCTTTCCCAAGAAATTCACGTCAGTCCCCTTTCTGTGTAAGTGAAATCTGTCCAGTTTTTTTCACAAACAACAAAGACTAAACCACCTGGGAGACAATTACCTGCTACCTTTTGCTCAGAATCAGAGTGCTGTGGGGAATCCTTTGGCACGTGTTCACCCAGCTTGTGCTCACACATCCTCAGTGACAGGGAGCTCACTACCTCATAGGCAAGGTAAAGCAATTGTGACTATTGCTGAAATTTATTCTTTCTGTCAAGCTATACCATGGTTTCCGCCCACTGGTCCCACATTCTGCAGTTGCCCTACAGATGCATGAAGACACTTCACTTACTCCCCAGTCCTTCTCTTCACCAAACTAGACGTCCTTGGTGCTTCATACTGGTATAAAGGGGTAGTATAATAGGTAGAAAGTGCACTGGTTCTAGAAATAGACTACAGAGCTTTGAATCCTGGCTTCACCACTCACTAATTATAAAGTTTGGGGGCAGTTTATCTCACCTCACTAAGCTTAGGTTTCTTTATATGCAAAACAAAAAGAGTACTATCTACCGTAGAGGGTTATTATAGAGATAAATTTCAGTAATCCATGTGAGACTATTCTCAACTGCCTAGAAGATGATAAGCGTCTTACCTAATGTGCGAGGGACCCTCGGAAATCCTAAGGGATAAAGTGTTGCTTCCTTGTTTAAGGACAGAAAGAAATGAGCAGGGAGCTCATTTTGAAGGATGATAGCACTGAGGCACTTAGGAATCTGGAACAATTACAGGTGAGCTGAAATATCTCAGGAGCCTCCGGAATGACCACATAGAGCAGAGTTTCTCAAACATCAGCGTGCACCAGAATCTTCTGGAGGGCTTGTTGAAACATGGAGTTCCTAGCTCAGTGAGTCTGACGTAGGGCTTGAAAATCTGCATTTCTAATAAGTGCCCAAGCAAAGCTGATGCTGCAGGTCCAGGGACCACACTTTGAGAGTCACTGCCCCAGAGTTTGGTGAAGGTGATAGGTGACAAGTTAAGAATGATTTTCCTGAGCACTGTGCGCATGCCTTGTGTATCTTGCCTCAATCAGGCCTCCTGCCCTCCTCTGGGGTAACTGTGTAGTCACTTTCTCTTGAAAGAAGAGATGAAGACATGAGCAATGGAGGTGTGGTAACTCGCCCTCTTTGACACAGTCATTGGCAAAGCTGGGATTGAAATCTAAGTCTGATTGTCCCCCAAAGTCTGTGTTTTTAATTCCCATTTAGCAAATGAGTAAACTGAGGCACAGAGAAGTAAA
The DNA here is from genome assembly GCA_004026765.1 of Micronycteris hirsuta. Taxonomy (NCBI): domain Eukaryota; kingdom Metazoa; phylum Chordata; class Mammalia; order Chiroptera; family Phyllostomidae; genus Micronycteris; species Micronycteris hirsuta. The sequence continues at coordinate 162,955 of PVJI01000703.1, read as the reverse complement.
ATCTTGCCTAGGTCACACATGTAATAGTTGAATTAATTTCAAATCCAGATCTGTCTAGCCCCAAAGTCCAAGGCCTTAGCTCAGCTTCCATGGGAGGCAGAAGGCTGTTTCCCTTCCAGCCCGGAACACACAACCTCTACCCTGGTGCGCGATTTTCCTTTTGTCCTTTTCTTTTTGCTTGACTTCTCCAGGTAATTGCCTCCTTTCTCCAGGCACTAGATAGGGTAGACATGGTCTTCCTGGGGATCGAATGACCACAGAAGGAAAATAACTTAGAACAGGCAGTTCTTCATTCTTTCTCAGCTGGTGTTTTTCCTTTGGAGCCTGGAAAGAAATGTGGCCTCTGCACACTTTAAATTGGACCATCAATTATTTGTGTCCTGAATATGCAGAGCTCATTAAAGCTGTGTTGGCCACAGTAGAGCACCTGGGCTGGGAAAAGTAAACTTGCTTCAGCTATTTCAATCTGTGCCGCCCCTCCCGAGTAGAGCCTGGCCTGGGTTTGCCAGGCACTAATGTGACCAATTATTTCTGTCCTCAGTTACTAGGTCATAAATCCTGCCTTGGCACCAAGTCCCTGGTTTCTGGTGGAAGGTTTGGTTTTAGGAACGACTCTACCTTCTGGCTGTGGAGTGGTGTGATGTTGTGTTTAGGACTCTTGGACTTGAAGCCAGAGCGTCGCTGGGACCTCATTATGGCCTGTCAATAACCAGCTGTGTGTGACTATCACGTTCCCATTCTCCTCAACTGTAAAATTGACCAAGTAACTCCCAAGTTTGTTCAAGTGACACCAAGTGTGAGCAGAGAGGTCAGGCATCCACAGGGGGCCACTGAGGTTGTCTAGGTTTCTCTCGAGTCCCTGGTGTGGTTTCCTGAAAGGAAAGTGCAGAGCGAATCTCAGACTTCTTCCTGCTCTGAGCTTTGTACTTACTCTTACCTGTCCAGCATGATCTTGCCTCAGCCCTATGCATACCTAGGTGATTCTAACTCTGTTATCTCCTCAAACATCACCTCTTCAAAGAAGCCTTCCCCAGCAACTACCTGGAGTCCCCCTCTTTCCTCTGAGGGTCCCTGTTGCTCTAGGAAACGTCACCCTCTTTCCATCCTCTTCAGCATGAAACACAACCTAGACTTCCCTTGTTTGTGTCTTTCATTGAATGATTGTTATCCAATGACTTCACGTGCTGCCAGATCGTCTTGTGCAATGCTCTGAATGAACACTTGCCTGCCCCCTTTGTCTGAGAATGCAATGTTTACTCTTTCAAAGGTATGTCTTGAAACTGCTCAGCTGGGCAATTCAACCTTTCCAAACTGAACAGCCGAAACCAAGTGCAGAAGTAAATTAAGTACTGAGGGTAACACCTGATTCCAAATGTTGGTATTCATTAACCTAGTTTTACTGTTTTCATTGGTGGTCATTACATATAATTAATTTGATCTATTGTTTTAAAATAGGCAGGGAAAACAAAATGGAAAAAGACAGTCCCTGCTTTGAAGGAGCTCAGTTAAAGGGAGAAAGACACAAAGGAGCAGATGATGGCAGGGCCATTTGCTGAGTTTTCTGATAGAGGGACTGAAGGACACCGAGGCTTGCAAGGTGAAGACGTGCCCCCAAAGCAGCATGCGCAAGAGCAGGGCTGCGGAACAGGACAACATGCTCAAGGACTTAACAGTAGCTCAGTGTGGGCTGAGCATGAGTGGAGGGAAGTAAGAGGACTCACATATATATCAAGGGTCTCTCCACCCCTGTCCTGACTTCGGGCTATGGCCGTGTGCTTATTTGTCTGTCTGTGGGTCTGTCTTCTTGCCTGTATTCTGAATCCCAGATACCAAACTCCTAGCACCAAGCACATGCCTTCCCAGAATCAGCATTCAGTTATCATTTATTGAATGAACTTTGAATAAAGGGCAGGTACTCAGGGCTCAGGGTACAGGTGCAATGGAGGTGGAAGAAATACCTGCAAAGTTGGTGACAGCACTGGGCAAACTGGGAAGAGACAAAGGCAGCCTGCCTTTTGATTGGTGGGCTAGCAATTTGGCCAAAATAGCATTGAAATGTGGGAAGCATAATCCTAGCTTAACATGCCATAACCAAACATCATTAAAATCTGGTAGATAATTAAGACCTAATTAACAACAGTAAGAGATATATTTTATAATTCCTCTCAAATTTTATTATGTATAGCAAATCTTATTATATCTAGGTTCAGTTGTCTGCCTCAACTTAATGTCGTCCTACTAAATGAACTACATGGGAAAAAAGGGCCCTTTGATAATGAAGGTTAAAATGAAGAATTTGAAATTGACTAGATTCAATTTCTAAACAGAGCTTTGCCACATTCTCTGAGACCTCAGACAATTATTCTAACCTCTCCGAACTTCAGGTGCCCTTTCTATACCATGGGGCTAAAATGACAAGTATTTTTGTGGCAATTAAATAATATGTCTTTTAGTTATCTACTGCAGCCTCTTAAACTGCTCCAAAATGTAGGAGCTTCAAACACTGACTTAGGGTGATCTCTCACAGTTCCGTGAGTTGGCTGAGCTCAGCCAGGTGCTCTTGTTGGGAGACTCCCATGTAGTTGCAGGCAGATGGTAACTTGACTGGAGTTATGTAAAGATTCAACTGGACTGAATGTCCAAGATGGTGCATTCCTATCACTGGCAGTTTATGCCGGATGGGAGCTGAGGTAGGCTTGTTGGTTGGAACATGGACACATGGCCTTTCCCTGTGGCATGGACTCCTCACAGCACTGGGGCTAGGTTCCAGGAGAGAGCACCCTGAGAGCCAGCATTACGAAAGACCCAGGCATAAGTTGCAAAACTTCTCGTGAACTTGTCCTGGCAGTTCCAGATCTGTTGTATTCCATTGGTCAGGTAAGTCACTGAAGCCAGCCCAGGTACAAGGGCAAGATCCAAGCAGACTTCATGTCTTGACATAAGGAGCAGTATTTGTGTCCAGAGATGGAAGGAACTGACGCAGCCAGCTTTGGAGACTATCAAACACACGGCATATGGCATACCATACAGGCTTTGATGAACATCTGTTCTTTCCTCCCTGTTTTCACTTTGACTCATTCCTTTCAATATACACCTCTAGAAAGTCAAAGATGAGCAAAATGGCATTCTAAAGATGATTTAAGAGATTCCTCTCTTATTCAATAGACAGGAACACTGAGGCCCCAGTGGAAGCAAATACTGAACCCGTGGTCTCTGCCACTAGACTGCATCCCCGGGCCTCCACATAACAGGTCCTTAGTAAGTGTTTGCACATCAAAACAAATCCCTCTGCATCATTTTACTGCTTTTAAAGTATTTCCACATTTACACTGAAAGGTAAAGTGAGGCAGGGGGAAGTTACCAGTCTTTGGAATAAAGAGATGTATTGGAATTCTATCTCTCTGACTTACTTTATGATTTTAGGCAAATTGCTTAACTTCTCTGAGCTTCAATCCTCTTAACTCTAAAAACAGTTTAACAAAGCATAGGTTTCCAAGACATTGTAAGCGCTGAGATCATTAATGTCAAGTAGTTGATATAAAGTGGATGTTCGGTACTTGGCTGCTCCCTCTGACTTTGTTTTAGTATGTTTCACAAAACCGTGTGAGGTAGGCATTGCGGTCCCATGTTATAGATTAGGAAACTGGGCCTTGAAAAGAGTAAGTGCTTTGCTTAGCAACAATCAGCTAGCAAATGGCGGACCTGAGACTTGAAAATCAGCTTTTATTCAACCAGGGAAGCACCTTCCTACCCATCACTGCTGCACATCCATCTTTCGTGGTCTACTCGGAAAAGCAGAGGAGATCCTGGGTAGCAGCCGTTTGCCAAATTAATGACTACCTAGGATTTTCTTTTCCATTAGGGAGAGGGAAATCTCCAGATTATAGTCTGCCCAATAATTGAACACTTTGTCCAGCATTTTCGAGTTTTTAAAATTTCCATATTTCTTTGCTCTTCACTAGCACATGAGCTAGGTAAGGCAAAGATTATCATGTTTATTGTATGGATGAGAAAATCAAGGCTCACTTTCAGCAAAGTGACTGTGGCTTCTCTTCAAACTCTGGGAAGAGTACACCCATGCTCTTTGCCACCAGGCAGACATAAAAAGAAAAATTAGAGGGAGTCCAGAAGACATGAGGATAACCCTGTCCTCCCCATTGAACTGGCATCATTACTACCTTTTGTAAAGCCAACCATGAAACTTGTCGAAAATGTGGCATCTCTGGAAGGGCATCATAAACAGAGGAGTCTTAGAACAAAAGTGAGACACAACCATAGGGGAAGGGAATGGGAACCAGATATGCAATGGGCAGACTCTGGCTGGTCCCCAAGGTAACCTTCCCTTCCAGATCTACTGGACAAGGAGTGAATAAATACCCCTCCCCACCCATCCGCTCGCTCATCCCTTTTCATTGCTGATCTCGCTATCCATACAGATGTTGACATCTGTATCAAAACTCTGTATGATACAGATGTCATCTGTATGTTGACATCTGTATCATGGACCAGATGCTGGGAAGAAAACTACACCTATCTGTGCATGGAACACATTTTAGAAAAGTTATTTGGAAATATGTGCTCTAGATTCCATGAAAGAGTAATTTGAGAAGAAAAGTATATTTTTTATTATTTCTTGGGTTGCTTTCCTCCCCATCTATTACCCCCTCCTCCGTTACTACATAGAAACTTCACTTGAGAGTCTTCCTTCCCCCCTTTCCTTCCCTCTACAAAGTAAGATCATAATTTCCAACACATTCTTACTTCTAAGTGGTAAAAACCCAGAATGGTGGCCCAGCAGGGAGCTCTGTGACATGGGAGAGACCCCCTTTGTTTACAGGGTTTCTGTGCAGCATCACCAGGCAATCAGAAAACTCAGGTTGCAGGACCAGTTCCACCCCTGTGCCAGCTGTTTGCTGTGGACAAATAGAAGTTTGCCTCTGAGCTTCACTTTACCCACCTGTAAAATGGGGATACTCCCTGGAAGAGTGGGGAGATTCTATGAGATGACTCCAGGAGACATGTTTCATAAAATGCTCTTTGTGTAAAGTTATGAACTCTTCATGTAAGTGGAGAGCAGGACCAATAAAATGGCACTGGTCCAATCAAGATAGCATGAAGTATATAAAACAAAGTGGAGTCACTCTTGTCAACCAAGATGGCTGCCAGTCAGCCATGACACTTTTGTTCAAGAGGATAACTACGTAAGTCAGAGCAGACACTTCTGACAAAGAGATACACCTAAGATAACGGCACATAAGATCAGAGCAGCCATGTCTGCAGAGTGGGACCACCTATAGATAGTCTCCTGGGGAAATTCCACACTTGGCATCAGGGGTGCCAAGACATTTATCAAAAGACCCAGAAGGGTGGAGTACATCACTTTCAAGGTATAACTGAGGCAAGCTCCAGACCACTGCTAAGACAGCCGAGCTCTACACACCAGAGTGCTGCTCCATGCCACGCTGATCTCCCTTGGCATTGGCTGCTGGGGGCTCTGCCCTGCTGCCTACCTGGCTCCAGAGATCCTTCCTTGCAAGATACTGACAACTCCTTTGTCCACCATGCTGTCTCCCGGACCTGCAGATTCGACTCTGGGACTTGAGTTCATTATCCCTCATTAGTTGCTCTGTGTGTTATATTTCTCTTAGATTGTTAGAGTATGAGTAGCATATTAATGTACGTTGATGTTCTACTTTGAGTGAACATACATTCAATAAAAGCTGAATGAATAGCATAGTTACTGTGCATGACTCTTGTCTATTCCTTGGTGCCGGGCTGCTCAGCAGGCAGCTAGCCAAGCTGTTGCCCAGCTGACTTATAGGAAAGGCTCTATCATGAACATACGGTCATGACAAGTTTTTATAAGGAACTTGACAAGCACACTCCCCTTCAACTCCAGGGCTTTCTCTCTCTTCTCAATGCAGTGCGTACTAGACATGCTCACGGAAGACATGTATTGGTCCCAAAGACAGTGACACCTCAAAAAGAGATTTGAAAAGATGGGGGGAAGCCTTTCAAATTTCAGCAAGTGGGAAATCTTGAACTACCTTTTTTTTTCCTTTTAAAATTAGTTTACATTGGGGTAAACTATTAGAAAAAACACTGTTCTGAAATCCTGGAAAAAGAGCTCTGCTAAGAATTTATTGTGTGACCTTGGGCAAGTCACTCTGCTCCCTGAACCTCACTCTTGGAACAGAGGGACCAGTCCAGAGAGTCCCTAAACAGAAATGTTGTGTAAGAGAAGACACTCAGAACCCAAACAGACCTGTCTTTAAATCCCAGCTCCTGTGGCTTACTAGCCATATGGTCTCTAAGACTCAGTTTTCTTATGTATAAAGCAAGGTTTTAAAAGTACCTATCAAATATAGTTATCCTGAGGACTATACAAAGTAAAGTACAAAGAGATTCAATAGTGTGCTTGGTTTATATAGTAAGTATTTAAGACAAATAAGTTGCTGTATTAGTAAAAATATCATCATCATTATTGTGACTCTAAAAGTGTTTGGATTTTAAGTTAAGGTCAGTCTTACCTAAAGAGTAGTTTCAATGGCTACTACTTTCTCCCCAAGACCCACAGCAATACCCCCAAAGAGAGGCTGTCCATTCCGTCTAGTGCACAACTTGGGAAGGGAAATCATGCCCTCCTGTATGCCTTCTCCAGAGTCTCATGTTTTTCTCCTTGCCCTACCCTGCCCTGCCCTGCCCTGCCCTGCCCTGCCTGGCCCATGGTTGAAAGCTGGAGCTGCTGAGCTCTGGGCTCACACTGGTCAGGCAGCCAGGAGGGAGAGGAAACCAGAATAAACATGTTTTGTAAGAGCAAGCCTAGTTTAAGTGAAAGCAATTCTAAATAAGGACAATACCAGCCTTGGCCGCCTACTGGCAGCTTCCTCCACACGGGGTGGCTATGGAAAACCAAAGGTCAGACTGATAAGCTCAGGGTCCCTGCAGTCAGGCTGCCAGGAAGCTCACGACAGGCCCTCCTCATCCATTACTTGAACTTACGGTGGGTGTGGGTGCGGGGGCAGAGAATCTGAGGGCCCAGCATGGGTTCCAGTCCCAGCTCCTCCACATGACCTAAGTCATGTCCGCTCACCTTGCTGAATCTCAGGTTCCCATTTTATTTTTTAAAAAAGAAAGAAAACAAAGAAAAGGAAAGGAAAGGAAAAGAAGAGAAGAGAAAAAATAAAATCTGCTCTGAGTTCCCATAAAAAAATTTTTAAGACATTTAAGTCAAAGTGTTTATAAACTATAAAGTGATTTTCAAAACTCAGGAGTTAGTCAGAGCCATGTTTTAATCTCATCTCCACTGCCTGCTAGCCATGTGACCCTGGGTAAGTCTAAAGATTCCAGGGGCCATCAGAGCAGCAAAGTATGGTAATTTATGTATTCGTTTCCTGCAGCCGCTCTAACGAACTAACACAAACTTGGTGGTTTAAAACAACAAAAATTTATTCTCTCACAGTTCTGGAGATCAGAAGTCTGAAATCAGGATACCCGGGGAGAACTCACTCTTTGCCTTTTCTCGCTGCTGGGCTGCCAGCATCCTTGCCTTATGGCTGCATCGCTCCAGTCTCTACCTCTGTATTAACGCTGCCTTCTCTCTGTGTATCGTTGGGTCTCCGTCTCACTCCCTCTTACAAGGATGCTCATGATTGCATTTAGGGCCCACCTGGGTGATCCATGGTAATCGCCTCCTCTGGAGACCTTTAAGTGAATCATGTCTGCAAAGTCTTCACTACATAATGTACTGTTTGCAGGTTCCAAGGATTAGGACCTGATATCTTTGAGTTCTGCTATTCAACTACACCTTGGGACACTTAAATAGTAGTAATGCTACTACACATATTAACTTCCCCTTCACTATTAAAGAGATGGAAAATCTCAGAAGTATCCCACCATTAAACAAAAAAATCATGTGATTGAAGCTATGAATTAGCTTCAATACATGTGCCAGAAAAAATAATGTTGAAATTCTTCATATTACCCTACATAGAACTCCATCTTAGTTATCTCTTTATCCCAAGCACATGACCTAGCAGAGACACTCAGTACAAACTTGATAAATGGATAAATGGAGACATGGAAATATTTGCATAAGTTTGAATTTCACTTTGGGTATATCAGAGTGCAGGCAGACTAAAATTAGATGAGCTAAGTGAAACTGTGACCTCTCAGTTATTAACCATGAGATTTTGAGCAAGTTTCTTAGCCCACCTGAGAAGCTTCACTGTTCTCATATGTAAAATAAAAATAACGATAGTATCTATAATTATTTCACAAGGAGTAGATGAGATGACCCATGTAATTTTCACAGTGAAAAGCACCTGTATAATTTATAAATTAGCTATTATTAACTTAAAAAATTGTCAAGTTCAATTCATTTAATATAGCCTTTATATATACCAAGAATTTACTAATTTAAGGGAGAAGGAAGAGAATGTTTAGGAAGAAATATGGGAATTGGAAATATAACTTCAGGCTTAAAGAACAGTTTGTTTTCCACCTTCAACCCAGATTCTCACAAGAATCAGGATTAAGCTTTGTTTCTAGGTTTTATTCCTTGGTTAAAAAACAACAACAACAACAACAACAACATTTTGATTAGCTAAGTTCTTTGCATCTTTTAGGAAGTCTTTCAATAATTATGTTCTGAGAACCTATGACCTAGAATCTTCCTGAATGCTTTTGCACTAAGAATGGAGGAGTAAGGCAAGGACTGACCCACTGTGGAGATGCGTGGGCCTAAGACTATTGTGTGGCGGGACTCTGAACCATAGTTGTGGCTCACGTGAATAGATGGACTTGGGTAGAGACGATACTGGCAACTGGGAGAATAACATTCCCCAAAGGAGTTCTTGAAGAAATGCCGAAAGATAGATACCAAGGCCCAGGGGATCAGAGGGCCATAAATGACAATGAATTGGACGAGAAGAAACACCTAGAATATATATCGTCATAGTTGACTTTTATGTGCTTGCTCTGTTTGAAAGAATGGACCTCATTTGAAGGATTTATTTTCCAGGACTGTATATTGTACCAAGATAACAGATACGTACACAATAAATTTAAGATGGACTGGGGAAAACACAGTTTTAGAGCTGCTACGTGGACGGGAGACCAAAGCTAAAAATCCTGCTGGAGGACAAAGGAAAGGAATGAATCAAGGAAAGTGTTCCGAAGAAAGTGACATTTCAGTGGGTTTCATGCTGTTTCCTGTAATCCCCAGACCTTTCGAAACATACTTTGAAGAATCCAAGAGAGCTTGAGAGATTATCTGGTTTAGACCTCTGTTTTCAAGGGCCTGTTTATCCCCATTTTAGATAGTTGCCAAGGCCTAAAGAAACACAGGAAATGGTGGTGGAGAGAAAATGATAACTTAAGATCTTTCTGTTTCTTAACACTCTCTACTTCCAGACAGGATAGATAGGGAGGAAATACAATTTTTTTTAATTTAAATCTCTAGGTTCTTGTATCAGCTAAAAGTATGATCAGTTGAGAGGACAAAAATCCAAATAACAGTGGGTAAATAGAAATATATTCCCGTCTTGTGTGAAAGAAATCTAAAGATACTTGTACACAAAAGTTCATAGCCACAATATTCAAAATAGTCAAAAAGTGAAAATAACCCAAATGTCTATCAACAGGTGAGTGGGTGCACAAAATGTAGTGTACACACACATCTGTTATTCAGTCGTGAAAGGGAATGGAGTACTGATACACGGTCTGATGTGGATCTCGAAAATGTTATGCTAAGTGAAAGAAACCAGATGCAAATGGTCACACGTAGTATGACTCCGTTTGTGTGAAATGTCTGTGATAAGCAAATACATAGACACTGAAAGCCGACTAGCAGTTTCCAAGGACTAAGGGAAAGGGGGGATGAAGAGTGACTACTTAATAGGCATGGTGTTTCCTTTTGGGGTGATTAATATATCTTGGAACTAGATAGAGGTGATCTTCATTCCACGTAGTGAATATACTAAATGCCAGTGATTTACTGTAAATACACTTTAAAATGGATAATGGTTCATTTTATGTTATATGAATTTTACCTCAATGAAAAAAAATTTTTTTAATCTAGAGGTGGGAAATTCAGAATGGGTAGGCAGCTTTATGAAAACTTCAGGGAACATAGCTCCTTCTATCTTGCAGTCCTTTCCTCTATAGCTTTAACTACCTCATGGCCCAAAATGGCTGCTCAAACTCCAATATCACAACAACATTTCAGCTATTGGGAAGGAGAAAAGAACATAGAAGGAGCATGACGGAAGGCCCTGAAGAATGACAAATAAACTGAGATGTGAAGAATGAACAGGAATTAGCCAAGAGAAGAGTGATGAGGAAGAGCTTTCCAGAAGAACTCAGAGTGTGCCAGTCTCAGGTCTAAAAGTTGGGTGGGAGGAGGAACTGGGAGAAGTCCGGTGAAGTTGGCACATGGGGAACGAGGAGGAGATTACTGGAGAGCTGGGCGTGAACTGGACTACTCAGCCTACCATAGGTCCTCTCTGGCTCTGAAAATCCATGATCTTTCCTCTCACTATCCCAATTCTTGCTCATTCTACTGCACTATACTACTGCACCTTAAGAAAATTGATTAAAAAAATAACCCAATGAGAGAATACTCTAGAGATGGCCTTTGGTGCACATAAAAGCACACATTTTATCTTCCAGTCAAGGACTTTATGAAGTTATTTACCTCTCAAAGACAGCTGCCGGGACCCCATGACCCCAGGGTCCTCTCCTGCCTCGTGATGGAATGTTTTACTGCTGTGCTTCCAGAGGTCTCCTCCATTGTCTCCCTCCCTGTATGACCTCATTCTCAGTGCCAGTGAGAGCCAAGGTGACTTGTGTAGACTTACAGCCAGGGCCAGCTGCTGAGATGTGAACTGGTCATTTGTCTCCCCAGGGTCCACAGGAGTAGCATTTGGTAGAACGAGGAGGAAGCTATTGTCTGGGGTTGACCAGTGCCCATGACCCTCTCTATTTTGGCTTTGGTAGAAGCTGGCATTCTATGTGCCAAGAGCACAGCTGGGGCCAACCTGCCCTGCCTGAAACTCACATGCCTGAAGAGAGAGAGCAAGAACCTGTGGCACTCAGCTGGGGCTCCCGGGCACTTCGGCATGCCCAGAAAATGGCACAGTTTGTTGTGATAACCGAGAATGGTAGAGCTGGAGGACCCGAGTCTCAGATGCGCAGGATGACTTTCCCAAGGGCAGACGTTAAAGTTTGAGGTAACATGGTCAGCTCAAGGGTTACCAGTCATCTCACTGAATGATTTTTGGCATGAATCCAGGAGCTCTCCCTCCAAATTACTGCATGGTGACCAGAAAATCCGAAGACAGAAAGGAGACAAGAATGTAAAAATTAATAGAGAATGAGGACTTTATTGTGTGTATTAAGTATTTTCCAGTGTGTTCTCCATTGAGTCTTAACCACCTGGTGAATGCTGAGTGTGTTACAGGATTAAACATGTTCAGTCATTGCCCCAGGGCCATAAGGTAATACGATTATATCCATTTCACAGGTGAGACACTGAGGCTCTAAGAGGTGACATAATTTGTTCAAAGTCACCTAGCTATTAAGAGACAGAGTCCATATCAATGCACAGTTACGGATGACCTCAATGTCCACGTTCTTAGTCAGTATCCTTTACTGTTTCCCTTTAATCCCCACTAACAAGCACTTTTCTATTCAGATATGGAATCATTTTCCATAGCACAGGAAAAGATCTAAAGAAATCACCAAGTCCCCATGTGATTAAAAACAGAAACAAGGTAGCTGAAGACATGTGATGCCAGCTGAAGGTTGGTAATAGACAGAGTGGAGGAGAAGCCGCGCTTTCTACCCCCCGCCGTCTTGCAGTGGTCTGCAGAGTTCCTGACACAGACTGGGCAGTTTCCACTCACCCCCCTGCACATCCACCGTCCATCTCAGTCTCTCCGGGAACCTGTCCTTCACGGACCCCAGCAACCCTCTGGCTTCCAGTTGGATTCGGCCAATAGGAGGCACCCACAGGAGATCTGAGGACAAGAAAGAAAGGTCAGGGTATTGGCCGCAAGTTGACAGTGGCTGTGTTTCTCTACCAAAGACCTCAACTCCCATCAGCCAGCTCTCTCTGCCTGAGCCACAGCGCAGCTCTGGCTCTGTCTAAGGGCCAGCCCCCAGGACTTCACCATCTCTTATTTGTTTCCCTTAATTCCATTCATGCCTCTCTTAATAGTCCCTTCATTAAACTCTTCTCAATAACCCCATTCGAGTGAGCCATCTGTTTCCTGTTAGGGCCCAGGGTAATTCAGGACCAGAATTTTAACTCTGGAAGGCATGGCAAAAGTCTTCTATGGTTTTCAAATTTTATTTTTACTTACGGAGATCTAGTAAGAAGCATGACTATTCAACCAATAAGGTTCTAAAAAGGGCCCCGCCTGCTCAGCATCCCACCCGAAAGCACTTCTTGTCTGCCTCCCTGCAGCTGCTCCTTGAAATCCAAGGGCCAGTGGGAGCATGCTCCAAAACCAGCTGACCTAATCCAAACCCCTCGCTCACAGGAGGAGAGAGGCCATTGGCAAATTTTCCAAAGTGTCCTTTGTTGGCCCGAGTGGGTCTGATTTATGCCCTGAGCCTTCATCAACAGTTTGCCTCAATATCTTCCAAAGTGTAAAGTCCCATAAATCTTCCCTGGGAGCGACAACTCGACCGCCGGCCCGTGTTACACAAACACACAGAAATGTCATTAAGGCAACAAACAGCCTCACTGGCCTTGGCAGAGGCCTTTTCTGCCAGGCTCAAGTTACTTAAAATCAATATTTGAACAAGGACAAAACCACATGTTTTCAAAACCAAATTAGAGGGGTCTAATACCAGGCCTGGAGGTGTGGTTACATCACGCTCCGTCCAGCTGGTCCCCTGGGACTCTGTCACTGGGCTTGACCTGGCTACAGTCTCCCACCCCCTCGCTGCCGGTAGACTGACTTGTCCTGAGTGTCTGACATCACCAGACAGGTGACACTGAGAGACAAAATAAGCAACAAAAAGGAACTTTCACAGAGCCAAAGATGGGATCCAAGTTTACTAAACAAGAGAAATTAGGCGTATTCTTTTGTGCCCCCTCAGGCACTGATTTGGGAGCTGTACCAGGTTTACGTGACGGTCGGCGAGTCCGAGATGAGCACGGTCGTGAGTTTCCGCTCTCAGGGAACTCATCCCACAGCGTGGTGGAGGAGGAGGCCACCAGTCATTTCAGTGCAGAAGGGAAGTGACAGTGAGGCAGTTACGTTTAGAGTGCGCTGGCGGACACGGCAGAGACAGGTAACCCAGGGGCTGCATGGGGATCTGTCTGAGAAGGCTTCACAGCAGCTATGCTGGGAGTTGCTCTACCTCGTCTATTATTCTGCATTTGGCTTGCGAGGCCCTGGAAGGGGCAAGGGGCAATGACAGAAAAGAAAACCCTGCCTTCTTTCAGAAGGGGAAACATGCGGAGAATTCTAGCTTCTCTCCTTACTGTCAAGTCTGGGAACAGGAATGGAGCATGTCCGGCTTGGCCTCTCTGGGACCTCTGTATTTTTGGAACCAGCCTGTCCACAGACACCCTCCCCTCTACAACACATACACACACACACACACACACACACACACACACACACACGCACGTGCAAGCGGGCGCGCCATTTCTCTGCTGGAGTGAATGATGAGGATGCACAGGGCTCCTCCAGCTGGGCCAGCCCACTGACACTTACTCTGAGGGCAGCGTTAGGGCTTTTGCCTGCACATCTGAAGCCATGTTCTTTCAGTAACAAAGGTGGCATTTTGCACCTATCTCTTGGGGCCTTCCTCTCTGTTGAAAGAAGGTCTTCATAATTGATCCTTTCCAAAATAAATAACACGTGAAAATATTCATGATATACGATTACACAAAACTGTAGGATGCCGTGCTTAGAAAAATAAATAAGATGAAATGTGCCAATATATAAGAAGGGGTTGTATTTATGTGTGGTGATGCAAGACTTTTGAAGGAATTTTCCAATTTTTTAAAGATTTTTATTTATTTATATTTAGAGAGAGGGGAAAGGAGGGAGAAAGACAGGGTGAGAAACACCAATGTGAGCGAGAAACATCCAGCAGTTAGCTCTCCTACACACACCCCGAGACTGGGGACCAAACCGGGCATGTGCCCCGACCGGGAACTGAACTGGTGACATTTTGCTTTGTGGGATGACACCCAACCAACTGAGCCACACCAGTCAGGGCCTTTTTTTTTTTTTTTTTTAATGTGTATGTGCTATTTTAAATCTTAGTGGGGAAATAGGTAAGCATAATGAAATGGTTTTTCAAATTTGATAAAAATAGGAGTCATAAATCATGAAAAAGATGTTGGGGGTCCAGGATAAAGCAGTCAGAGGTAGCTGTGAGAGCGGGTACGGCCCATTCTCATTCTCCTGTAACTTCTCAAGCAGCTGGGTCCAGTGTGCGTGCTGGAGCCATCCCCGTCCTCAGGCTGGTGTTCCAGGCCCTTCACGTTCTGTGGGAGCCTGTGACCTGTCTGTGCTCAGCAGCCCTGTGGTGTGGGATGTGTCTTTCCCTGGAGAGAGGGCTCTCTCTCAGGCCTGTGTCTGCACAGCATGGCCTCCCTGCAAATGCCTTTCCCTCCGTCCACGTGATGAAGACATATATCTTCCTTTAAGACACAGCCGCCGTGTCCCCTTCCCCGGGACATCTTCCCTGGTCTTTCTCCACTTTCCCTGGCAAATCAGATGTATTCTACTCTCTGTGCTTATTCATATTTTAACTATGAGAGTACTTGGCACTTTGCATTGGGCCTGCTTGTTTACTTACCTCTCAGAGGTTTAAAAATGGCCTTCTGTTCAACTCACTTGTTTCTTTAACTATTCGTTTCATGTTATGAACCCTGATCGAGTGCTACTACAGGCCAGGTACTGAGCACTGGGGACAAAAGGAGAAGTCAAAGGTCCCCACTTCAAAGGGCTTAGTATCTACTAGAAAAGAATTCGTATTTCTCTTCCACCAAATAAGGCATATAGGAAAAGAATCTGTGTAGGGGAGCCAGGCAGTCTTCACAAGGGAACATTTTATTTCAGCGAGCTGATAAAGGGAAGGTAGGATTTAGTTGAACATACTTCAAAGGAAATTAAAAAAGAAAAGAATAAAAGGAAGATCAAGTCAGAGTAAATAGCAGCCAAGGCCCAGAAGCCTGGAAAAAGTCCACCTTCCGTAGGAACTTACAGGTAATTCGCTATGTCTGGGACAGTGAATTGCAGGAGCCTGGGACAGAGGTGGCTGGGTAAGGCGAGGAGAGAGTGAGGGGTGGCCAAAAAAGTGACAGTGAGGCTTGAACCGTGGCGTGGTGGGCTGGGCACGCCGTGTGAAGAGGCTGGTGCTCTGTAGAGTAAGTGATCGGATATCACGACGGCTTGGAGGGGCCTAGTCAGATGTGTGGGGTGGGAAGATTACTCACTCTGCTTTCCCGGCGCCAAGAAGAATGGAAGCTTAATAAACATTTGACACTGAATCAGAACAAACCCTTTGCAGAGAAGAAATTATTAGCAAGATAAAGACATAAAGGTTGTGTCTGCACAAAAGCACATTGAAGGTTTACTAAGAAAGTTAGTCAGGATTAGGAAGAGAGATGCTGATTTAGCTTGCGGATACTCCACTCTGAAGCATCGAAAGGGCTCACAGCTCTACAGATTTACTGCTGCCCCTTTGGGTTGAAGCTGAGATTCTGGGCAGGGAGGAGCAAGTGCAGGTGGGAAGCATGGGAGAAAGACCCCAGGTCCTAAATGATTGTGTGAATTAGACTCTGGCATAGGAGATAGCAACGTGGGAAAATAAATGTTTTCTATCATCTTTACGTGCACTCAGCTATAAAAAGGATTTTCACTTTGGTGGTGAGAAATACCCACAAGCTCTTCCAGATATTTTGTTCAAATAGGACCAATATTTCCTAGGCACTGGGGAAACCAACATGGATTAAAGCACAGTCCCTTCTTTGGAGTCACATCCTAAGGGAGATGACAGCCAAGTGGAGAGAGAAGTATAATGGAAAGTAGTGTCAATACGACGGTTGCCTCACCCAGACTTGGGCTTTCAGGAGGACTTCCCAGAGGAGGTGTGATGGCCAGGACAGTGCGTGTTATAAGATAGTATGGAGTTACCCAGACAAAGAAGTAGCAAGTGTGTCAGGCAGTAGGATCAGTTGTGAAAAGAGCCAGGGGCAGGACACGCTGGTGGTAGTTCACATGGGGAGAGCAGCGACTGTCATCCTTTCTCATCTCATGGCACACATAAACTAATTACTAAAATTCTGTGGCCTATCTGACAAAAAAATAGGTATAATGTTGATTCATTCACACCGGAGAGCTATTGTCGTGTTGGCTGTTTTTCATTTGACAATGTAAGGGAAAAGAGGTCGGTGCCCCTGCCTAAATAGTCAGATATTGCATGTTTGAAAAGTTCTTGTGGCGCACCAGGTGAAGATTGCTGGGTTAGAGCAAAGGTATGAGAGGGAAAGAGAGACAGATGCTAGGGCAAGAACTAGATCAAGAAGGACCTTGTGTGCCAAGACAAGAGTTTAAACTTCAGTCTAAATGCTATCAGGAGACATTTGAAGAATATTCCACAGAACTGTAATCTTAAGTCACTGAGATGGAACTACTGGAATGTCCTGGATGCCTCCAATACCTTACCTCTGGGTCCTAGGCTCTGATGTTTGGCCTGTAACTCATGCAGCGCTTGGCTTCATTCTCTACCTTGGGAGCAGGGACTGAGGCCCCTGGGCCAGAGGATGGGCTCGTTTCCACGGTGTTGGGCCACTGGGTGGAGCCTCTCTAGGTGGGGTCTTTCAGACTTGAGCAGCACGCCCATGATGTCAGAGGGGTGGGACAAGGGCAGGCTGTGGGGCGTAACAGCTGCTATCACGGTGCCCCTCCTCCCTCCTAGAAATTACAAATTACTCCCCAGGCTGCTGACCCAGGAGTCCTTGCTCTTCTGAAGAAAGTCAACCTTTCAGAAAACCCAAATTACTCCTGGAGACTGTAGGGTTGTGAAAAGACCTCAAGTTCATCTTGGTTTAGATCCTGTCCCTGTTACAAGCTGTGAGGTGTTAAGCAAGTTAATTACTTTCCCTGAGCCTTATTTCCTTATCTACATGATGAAGAAAATAATGTCTTTCTCACAGGGTTATTAGGAGCATCAAAAAAGAAAATATTTATATATATTTGGCAGAGTATATTGGTTCTGCCCCCAGAGAGTTTTCTTCTTATGAAGTTTTACTCTCTTATTTGGCATCCAGGGCCCATTCAGTTCAGCTTTTCTGCCCTAATAAGAGAATTAGGAAAGTATTATTTAAAAACACGAGTACTATTGACCAAACTAAAAAATTTAGCTTATCTTAAGTTTATGTTAATAAACCACACTAAGTCAGGATTTATGGAAGTGGAATGCAAAGAATCCAGAACTCAAAGTATCAAAACCTGGGCTATGTCCTTGGCCAAGTCCTGCCTCTGAAAAATAAGGTCCTTCCAGTCTCAATGGTCTCCGGAACAAGCTAATAAACTGTTAGATTCCCATAGGTCATGCTTATGCGGGTAACAGGAGATGAAGCACCAAAAGGAGTCCCAGTTTTCTGTTTATGTAAGTTTGCTGAGTTTCCACACAGGTCCTCATCTAAGGAAGAAGAAATTCTTCCATGGGAAAAAAGTTAGAAAGTTAACGCTCCAAGAATGAATCATAAAATATTCCAAAAATATCAGAAATACGACATTTCTATGACATTCTACCACAGGGGACCCCAGGGGATCCCCAGGGAGAGTGACAGGGGGAGCAGCTGAGTTGCCACATGTTGAGTCCAGTGCTATCTCCAGTCCAGATTTCAAAGAGATTAAGATGGTGCCATGCCAAGGTGGGACTTCTCTCCCCTTGATTCCCTCCCTATCTTCTGGATACAAGAGGCCTTTTCCAGAACAAACTCATTGACACTGTCACCACCTCCTGCTCAACAGATAAGAAAACTACCTTAGGAACCAAACGTCTGGATTCAAAACCCAATTCTGCCACTTACTATGCGATTTGGGAAAGTGAATTCATCTCCCTGAGCTTCAATCTCTTCATTGGCAAAACAGGAATACAAACATCTATTTCTCAAGATTTTTTCAGGAAGGGCTCTACCAATGGCAGCTAGCGTTTTGGGAGAGGGCAGCTGGGAGGAGCAGCCTTGTGCTGCCTGCGGCTCAGGCCCTCCCTCCGTCTCCCTGGGTCTCAGTGGATACACAAATTATGAGGCCAGCTTTGGTTTGTAATCACAGATCTAGAGGTCTCTACGCTGAGGGGAGGGGAAGTAGAAACTTCTTCCAGCTACAGAAAGGGAGAAAGGGCTTCCAAGAGGCAAGTGGCCAGGGGAGGAAGCCTGGCTACTGAGCCTGAATGTGGACCTGCAGCTGGGCCAGGCCTGGGAGGGCGAGGTCTGAGAGGTGTGGTCAGCTCTGTGGGATTCACTCAGTATCACTCACCAGCTCTCTCCTGGGCACCTACTATATGTCAGCCACTGGGTTTGGAAACTAAGGATACAGTAAATGACACTTCATTATCCTTGCCTTCTTGTAATGGACCTTCAAGTGGAGGAACAACAATTAAACAAAAATAAATAAATAATATATTTCAGGTAACACATATTTCCACAACTCAGACAAGTCAACCTCAGGTTTCTGAAAGGAGGTAGAGGCCTGGTAGGGGCCTCAGGTAGGCAGCAGCCTCTGTCCCTGGGTGGGCAGCGGGGCTGGCCGCAGGAGCCATTCACAGTTACAGTGGTTGGAAACACAGCTCCTGAACCCATACGGCCCAAGGACGAAACCTCACTCCACCAGTTATGAACTATGGGCCCTGGCCACCTCACTTAACCTTTTGGAGATTTAACCTCCTGCTCTGCAAAGAGATTAAAACACAATTTACCTCTGGGGTTGCTGTGATGGTTAAATGAGATGATACATACAAGCTCTTGGCAAAGCCCCAAGCTCAGAACAAACGCTCAATAAAAGTTAGCCATTCGTTATATGATTATTCTATTAATAAGCATGGCCAGATGTGCAGGTTCATTTGAACTGGGGTCCCAAGAAAAAGGATGACTGCATGCATGACGAGGATTCCATGACTGGGGCAGGAGCCCAGTCCCAGATCCAGAGATGAGTTGGGGGGTGGGGGGGCGGCGGGGCAGAGGCCAGAGGGCATGTGGAGTGGTTGCGAAGAAGGAAGGAAAACAGAATTCCAGTGGGCGATGCCAGGTAGGGAACCTGGGCATGTATGGCAACAACCTGGGGTACAAAGAGAGAGTGAAGATTCAAACCAAAGAGCTTCTGACGTTGGGAAGAAGCCCCCCACCCACCCCGCCCAAATGTGTCCCCAGGGCAGTGAATTATTTCGAGCTGAAGGCAATTGAGACCCTGCAGGCTCATCAGAAACTTTTACTTTAAAGAATTGAAAGAGTGCAAATTAGTGGTCTTGCCCCATAATAAGAGTTATCACCAGAAATGACTTTTTACAACCTATCTGTAGGGCAGGGTAAATTTCTAATTACTGAACATCTCTCCTGACCATCCTAGGAATGACCCTCCTCCCTCCCCTCTGAAGCCCCAGGGTACTTTTTCTCATCCTCAGCTCAGAATGTCCCCTGTTCCTCATTCTCCCTGCTGTTGCTGAAACTCTCATGGATGTGGGGTCTCTGACTCTCTCATTACATGGGGCTCCTTTACATACCTATGTAATTTAATTTAGTTACTTACTCTTGTTAATCTGTCTCATGCTGATTTAATGACTAGAGCAGCAGGAAGAGCCTAGAGGAATAGAGGGAAGTTTCTTCCTCCCCCACACTGGTAATAGCTTATCTTGCCTGAATACCTCTGTGAGCCAAGCCTTGTATAAAGGTGTGACAGGCATGAGGCCATTTAATAATACAGCAGTTCTCTGTGGTGAACAGTGTTACTCTTTGTTTTACAAATGAAGAAACTAAGACTCAAAGAAATTATTTACCTCAAGTCAATGAGCCAGCAAAAGGTTTTAAACCTGGATTTGAACCTAGATATTTCTGATGGCGAAGCCCAGTTTCTCTGCCATAAGGCGACTCTGTTCTTCCTCATTCCTACTTGGCCTCCGTTCATCAAGTTGGTAATCTTCTGTGATGCTGTGATTTATAAGAAATATGTATGCGATCCCTTGGGTAACCAAAATTTATTTCTCATATATTTGATGTTTGTCCAGGGTTCCTACTTCACAGCTCCCAAAAACCTTAGAATTTCCTGAGTGATGACAGCAATGGGAGCATCCTTTGTTATATAATATTTGGTCCCTTGTCCTCAGTACCTGAAATCCTTCAGTGACATAAAGGTAAAATGGGTGTCTCGTTTTTAAGACAAGACCCTTTCCACCACAACTGGGTGCACGCTAATGAGGTGACTTCTGGAAAGCACCTACGGATGGGGGCTGGTTGCCAGGGAAACCAACCGTGAACAGAGTGATGTAACTCACAATCCCACCCCCTGGTTTCCTGGAAGGGGAGAAAGAGTGGAGGATGAATCGATCACCAGTGGCCAGTGAGTCAACCAATCATGTCCATGTAATGAAGCCTCCATAAAAACCCAAAGGACAAGGTTTGGAGAGCTTCCAGGTTGGTGAACACACGGAAGTTCTGGGAAAGGGTCATACTGAGAGAGCATGGAATCTCAGCACCCTTTCTCCACACCTTGCCCTGTGCCTCTCTTCCACCTGGCTGTTCCCGAGGTCTACTCTTTTATAGTAAACCAGCAATCTAGCAAATAAAATGTTTCTCTAGGTTCTGTGAACCACTCTAGCAAATTAATCAAACCCAAGGATGGAGTCCTGGCAACTTCCAATCTATAGCAAGAAGGTCAGAAAGCCTGGCAACAACCTAGGCTTAACTGCTGGTGTCTGAAGTTTGGAACGTGGGGGTAGCCTTGTAGGACTGAACCTTTAACTTGTGGAATCTGACTCTACCTCTGGGGAGATAGTGTCAGAACTGAGTTGAAGTCTCAGACATCCTGCTGATGTCCAGGAACTTCTACGCATTGGAAGTCGGCCTCTGAACCAAATCCTTTACCTTCATTCAAGTGACAAACATCTATTAAACATCCATCTTTGGCAGCTGTTTGGTGCTGGAGTGCTCAGTCACACTTACTACTATAGAGAGGATGAAGGCACAATTAAAAGAGCCTTGCCTTGGGAGTCAGACAGATGTAGGTGGTGAATAAGGTGACACCGGGTAGTTTTTGACAGCCCAATTCCTCAAACCCTACCTCAAAGGGCACCAAGCTAGCATGTTTAGCACAATGAAATTGCACTGAATATAGCATTTCAGAACAAATCTGGATCTCTGAGTCAGAAGACCTGGCTGCGAGTCTCATAAAAGTCATTAGCCTGCCAGAGCCTCAGTGTCCTCCATTGCAAAACCAGAATTCAGGTCTAGAAGCTGAAAAGACACTTCTGAGATCACAGAGTGACCTGGGCCCTTGAATTAAAATGTTGAGCTCAAATCCCATCTTCACTGCAAATCTACTCTGTGACTTCTGGTGTTTCAACCTCCTGCTCTCACCTCTCCCGTATTTTCGATTGCTCTGTTAAATAGAAAGAACTGATTTATCCAACAATGAACCAGTCTCTCAAATGTGACTGTTTCCTTTCTCACATCCTGGAAGCCCGGGGACTGGGACTGAAGATCGATTAGGTGATCTTCTTGCATCCAGCCCATTGCTCCTCCCCACTCCCCAAATCCCCCAGCTTGGAAGCTCATTAGGTACCCGGGAGCTGGGACAATGAGAGTCTGCGTCCTAAAAGGAAATCTGGAGATACAGCGCTATTGCGGTACTACTCAGATCCACTTGCTTTATATAACAGCTTCAGCTCATCTGGGAAAAGCGCCTCTCGGATTCAGGTTGTTTTCTTTTCCCGGGGAAACTTAACAAGGAACAATAGTGGGATAAACTAATCCCTGCCACTAGTCCCTGCCTTGGTTTCCTGGGGGCGATGGATGGGCATCATTTTACTCCCCTTATCTGTTTTATATGCCCCTAACCTTCTAGCACCTCTGCTAATCTGGGTGGTTCATGTGAAAGGACAAGGGTAATCCAGATGCTCATCCAGGAAGAGCCTGAGCCCCTGGTTTTTATGTTTTTCTTTTCTATTTACTGTCAAAATTAAGCAAGTCTCAGTTGAAGGACCAAAAGGTTCCACAGCGAATCTCCTGGGTGTCAACCCTACCCCTCTGTGCCCCACTGTACAGCAATAGCCCCACCTCCTGCTGACTATCAGAATGAATAAACCCTGAATAAGATGGTGATTCCTTTCCTTGTCTGCTAGTCTTTTGGCATAAGGAGCCCAAGGTGACCAGGAGGTAGTTATAGCTTAAAATTTAGTGGGATTCTTAAAATGTATCCTCGTAGAAATTTTCTTCTTTTGGGAGCCAGGACCTCTAAATCTAGAGAGTTCAGGGTAATGAGAATAAAAAGCACAAATGCTTCAAGTGGGTTATCAAAAGCAATGGTGAGAAAGACACTCGTACTTCCATTCCTTGGTTCCTGGACCCCTGAATTCTACCTGTTGGGGACACAGCATCACATCATGGTCATTGATATAGCATGTTTACTGCCTCCTAGAAGATAGCGCCCATCTTTGCAAGGTAGCATTCAAGTCTGGCTCTTTAAATGATTCTTCGAAAGGCCATTCTATCACACTATGAAAGTGGCATCCTCTGGGTCATACACTCTATGCTAGGATCAACGGGTTATATCATGTGCCACTTCTTTACTACCTTTGCTGTGAAGTGTGTTCCTTGGTATAATATGATATGATGAAGAATCTCTTATTGATGAGTTAAACACTCTGTAAGTCTTTGGTTGGTGGTTCTGGCCAAAGACTTGCGAGCAGAAATGGCAAACAGAATGGCCCCTATGTGGGAATTCTGTCGTTCCCATTGCTATCAGGGAACCCACTTCTATGATACTATCTTTTCCTACCGTTAGCTCTGACCCGTAGAGGACAGGCAACTGAGCTTCTCAACAAGGCTTGTTCTCCTCTGTCCAGCTGATTCTCTGTTGTGTTGGTAAATAGTCTTCCTACCAAATATAATTCACTGGTGGGTTTCCTAAACTTATCTGTATGTTCACTTTAATATGCTCACTTCTTTTTGAACTGTCTTTCACCATCTGCCATGGTCATTTTATCGATTCTACTTTACTCAATGTTGGCTAACACTTTTATTTTGGAAGCTTCTATGATCCATTGTATCATTTCCCAAGGTCCTTCCGAAGGTGTTAAATCCTATGTGACAGGATAGTGTTCTCATACCAATAAACTATCATTTCCCACTTTATGTCTTGCTTTCCTTGATCCATCATTTTTTGGATCCAAATGTACCCTCCCAGCTCCTGATGGTTTGTGCTCTGGTTCAACTCCTTGAGGGCCCTTCTCCTCCCTTATTAGACCAGCGCTTCCTCGGTTTAATTTTGTTAGGGGGTGGCATGATTGCTGGTCGTGGCCATGAGGAGAGCTGGAGGTGGAGCCTTGGCAGGGAGATCTTGTCTCTCAAGGCACAGACCCCTGCATCAACTTCAAGTGCAGACAGAGCACTGTCTAACAAAGAGTACACCGTTTCCACAGGTCAAGAGGGTTCAGAAATATGCGAGCCTTAAGGTTTTTATATGCAATCAACCTAGATGTTGCCACCCCAAATCTCAGGATTTTTTTTGTCTTCCTAATCAGGGTCTTGACCCTCGTTTAGCTGGCTCACTGTGGTTGAGAATTCAGGGCTTCTCTAGAGCTCTTGTACCTTTATAATTAAGCTCTGGATCTGAGCCTCAGCTTTCCTCTGCCCTCTGGCTATAGTAAATGAGAGTCTCTCTAAATGCTGCCAAGTAGGACTTCTGACTTTCAGATTTTTCCATAAATTGGTGATTAATCATCTCGGCCTTTCATATCTTTTTCCAGTGCATTAATTGTACTCAACCATCCAATTCCATTGTCCTTATAATTACTCTTTCCCCTGAACCTCTTAAATGCCTGAGATGTAGCAATAGTTAGTACATTCCTTTCCACTGGTCTCCCATTCACCCCATTCACCACTAATTGAAGTGTTAACAGTTGGACAGCTGGAGCATGCCAGTGGCTATCAGAGCTCCACATACCACCAGTGATAGGGGGTCCTCATTGCCCACCGTGATACCCATTCAGAGTCATGCCCCACTGAGACAAGGGATCTTTGTACCTCTGCCTCAACCAATTATTGAACAGGGCAGGGTCGGGGAGGACATGATCAAAGTAGCTCCCACCATTGAGGTCAGCTCCAGGGCAGGGGTGCAGGTGTGAGCAGTCAACAGCTTCCAGAAGCTGGGAGCATGAACGCCATGGTCCTGATATGAGGCACACAAAACAACATTCTCTATAATACCTTGAAATGAAAGGAATACTTCCCTTTCATTTTCCCCCCACCATCCACCCTGCAAGTGTCTGCTCAAATGTCATTTTCCCAGTAAGGCCTCCCCCTGGCACTCTCTATTCCCCTGACTCTGCTTCGTCATGCTTCCCAGCACTTATCCTCATTACCAACTCTTGTTGTTATGTATCTCCTACCATCAGACTTGTATACTCCAGACTTGTGGTACTTCATCACTCAGAAGAGGGACTGGCACAAGATAGGTCCCTAGCAAAGATAAGTGAAATATCAAGTATTTATGCACCTACTATGTGCGCTTCAATAGCAGTGCTGTGAGAACTAAAATCTACGGAGAGAAACTTAGCTCACACTAGACACAAAACAACTAAATAATATAAAAATGTATATATAGGTTTGTGAATACATGTCTGTAAGTGGCCTAGGAATAAGGAAAATGTCCTTTTTACTTTGCAGAAAGACACTGCAATTTGAGCAATTCAGCAGCAGGGAACAGACTGAACTTGTAACCCAGACCTTAAGGGCGGGCCTCCGACTCTCTGTAAGGTAGGGAGAATAGGAATTGCTTTTAATTTCTTCCAGCACCAGGATTTAATTGCAGACTTAATAGGGGCTCAAGCCTATAAAAGATTCACCTTGTTTCTCTGAATATATACATTATTTACCATAGAGTCTATAAAATATTTACCCATTTCTCAGCCGACTGCACCCTTGTTCAATCTTAACTACCTCATTGCGCTTGAAGCTGATCAAATAAGCGACTGGCACCTCTCCAGAAACGGACCGAGCAAGCAGCTGGAAGGGGACCATATTTTATGCATTTGTCAGAGCACATAGCAATCAAGGGTGTTGAAAGCCTTTCTGAAGGTACTAGGGAGGGGTGTGGGTCCTTAATCCCACCCACGGGCTCTAAAACACGATTGCCTTCACCGGGTCCAGTACATTCATCTTCTTAGAGTACTCCAATAGAGGACCTATTGTGTGCTATAGGTCTTGGGGAGGTGGATAGGAATAATGCTCATTTCTGCATCCTTATTGGAGAAAAGAAGCCCAATGATAAGAACTGGAATGAGAATGCCCAGGTATTGAGTTATCTTTCCATGTGACTAGCATGTGTAAAGCACATGGCCTCTGGAGCCAGATTTTTGGGTGGAAATTCTGTCTTACTTTATCACTTTTGAGTGTCTAAGTGTGGACAAGTTACCTAACCTTTTGCTGCCTCAGATTCCTCAGGATATTGATAGTCCCAGTTTTGTGGGATTACTGAGCACATGGTGCCCAGCACATAGAAAGCACTCAATAAAAGTCAGAAATGAAGAAGAAGGGAAGGAAAATCTTCAGGACAGCTCTATGTGGTAATATGTTATGATTCTCATTTTACAGATAAAAACTTGGGATTTAGATAATTAAGCACTTAGCCCAAATTTATTCATAAGTGGAAAAACCAGGATTTGAGCTGATGTTTGCCTAACACTACAGACTATAATTGGAATTACTGTTTATACACACCCCCACACACTAACACGCATACACACACACACACGAAAATGTGGCATAATCATCATGTGTACCACCATTTTTTAAATCCTCACCTGAGGATATACTTATTGCTTTCAGAGAGAAAAGAAAGGAGAGAGAAAGATTGCTGTGGGAGAAAAGAATCAACCCCTTACCTCCCATACAAGCCCCGACCAGGGATCAATCCTGCAAACCAAGTATGTGCCCTGACTGGAAATCAAAAACACAACCCTCCGGTGTATGAGAAGATGCTCCAGCCAACTGTGCCATTTGGCCAGGGCACGTGTACCACAATTTTAATGACACTCCCAAACAACCCTCAATGAGACTAGATTTCTCTGTTAATTGACCTTGTAGCACTTGGCTTCATTGCAGTCACCATGACTGTAATAATTTCCCATTTGATTATTATTTGCTATTATCTGTGTCCTGTGTTTATCATGTATTCCCAGCGCCTGGGTAAATGTTTCACATGCATTGTCATTTAATTGCGACAATGCTAGGACTAAGCAATATTTTTCTCCCCATTTTATTGCTGTTGCAACTGAAGCTTAAAGAAACAGAATAACTCACCAAAGAAACATAGCTAGAAAAATGGGAAACTAAGATTTTAACATAGGTTGGTCTAATTCTGAAGCCCATACCCCTTCTGTTGGACCACACTTTTTCTCTAAGAAGGGATGATACTGGAGGACAAGGGGAGAGGAACCAGTTTTTACCTATTAATTAAGGGCTACCATGTCAAGCATTATGCTGAGATTCTTTCTTTGTCAACACTATCTCGTTTACTCCTGGTGACAAATTTGTATTTAAAGAGAGAACTGGAACTTCTTGTCAAGATGGCAGCATAGGTAAACATGGCTCATCTCCTTGTACAACCACATCAAAATTACAACTACAATATAAAACAACCATCACTCAGAACTGCCAGAAATCGAGTTAAATGAAAGTCTGACAAATACAGAATTAAAGAAACCACATTTATCCAGACTGGTAGAGGGGTAGAGATGCAGGATGGGCTGGTCCCACACTCACTCCTGGTGGATAAAAATTCGGGAGGGATATCTCTGGAGTGAGGAGTTCTAGCTTCACACCAGGCCCTCCAACCTAGGGTTCCAGTGCCAGGAAGATAAGCCCCAATACTTCTGGCTACAAAAACCAGTGGTGATTGAGTCAGAGGAAGAAAATTCTGGAGTCCCAAGCAGTTCCTCTTAAAGAACCCACACACAGACTTATTCAGACTCACGCACTCTGAGCTCCAATTCCAAAGTAGCAGCTTGCAAGGCACCAGTGGCATACAGGGAGGAACTGAAGTGTCTGGCATCAAGGTGGGAGCTGGGGGACAGCTTTCTCCCAGACAGAAAGGTGAGCAGAGGCCATTGTCCCTTTGCTGAGCTCTCCACTCACAGAGCCACAGAACCACAGAGCCAGCAGGCAGGTGGGTGCCATATCTGAGACTCCATCAACCTAGCTAACACTTTTTGCCCCACCTTGGAGATCCCCTGAAATTCTGTCCCAACCAATTTATGGGCTCACTCACACTGCTAACTGTGTCTTTTCCATACGAATGGCTGGTCTTGGCTCATGCTTTACAACCTCATAAATCTTATCAAGCAGCAGCTGGGCTCAGTGAGTCCCCAGCCCCTATACTTCTTGCTAAGTGGCTCCAGGCCCAACACACTAGCAACAACCAGCCTAGATTCACAGATTGGCTTCCCTGGGTAATCTCCATGCCCAGCACAAATAGCAGCCATCTCAAATGGTTTTATAGCTCATACAGGTTGGGGAGGACCATGGCCTGCTCCACCTGGAAAACTCCAGAGCCTGTGCACCTAGTGGACAGCTATGGGCCATGTCAGAGCACCACTACTCTGCCCCTGCACAGCAGATCCTCCACAGAAGGCAGAGGTTGGTGGTCAGGGGTCATGACCAGTCCTTGCAGCTGACTGGCCTGGGTAAATCCCTCCCATTGATCTGCCAACAGCAATCAGGGGTCAACTATAATAGGAGTGTATACTCAGCCCCCACCTCAAGTACCCAGCTTGGGTGATAGGGGAGGCTGTGCCACTGGTGACCCTACAGAACACCTACTACATTAGGCCACACTACCAAGACACAGGGTAATAGCAGCTCTATCTAATGCATAGGAAAAAAAGAAAAAAAAAAAAACACAGGGAGGCTGCCAAAGTGAGGAGACAAAGAAACATGGCCCAAATGAAAGAACAAATCAAAACTCCAGAAAAAGAACTAAACAAAAAGGAGATAAGCAATCTATCAGATGTACTGGCTATAAGGATGCTTAAGTAACTTAGTGAGGACCTCAGCAGCATAAAAAAGATCCAGTTAGAAATGAGGGATTCACTCTTTGAAATAAAGAACAATTTACAGGGAAACAACAGTAGAGCAGATGAATCCAAGAATGAAATCAATGATTTGTTACATAAGGAAGCAAAAAAACAACTAATCATAACAACAAGAAGAGAAAGAATCCAAAAAATGAGGATAGTATAAGTAACCTCTGGGAGAGCTTCAAGAGTTCCAATATTCACATCATAGGAGTGCAGGAGAAGAGAAAGAGCAAGAAATTGGAAATGTGTTTGAAAAAATAATGAAGGAAAACTTCTCTAATTTGATGAAGGAAATAGACATTCAATCCAGGAAGCACAGAGAGTCCCAAACAAGATGGATGCAAAGCTGCCCACTCCAAGACACATCATAATTAAAATGCCAAAGGTTAAAGATAAAGAGAGAATCTTACAAGCAGCAAGAGAAAAGCAGTTAGTTACCTACAAGGGAGTTCTGATAAGACTGTCAGCTGATTACTCAAAAGAAACTTGACAGGCTAGAAGGGATTGGCAAGAAATATTCAAAGTCATGAAAAGCAGAGACCTACAGCCTAGATTGCTCTACCCAGAAAAGCTATCATTTAGAATCGAAGGTCAGGTAAAGAGCTTCTCAGACAAGAAAAAAATGGAAGGGGTTCATCATCACCAAACCATTATTATATGAAACATTGAAGAGACTTATTTAAGAGAAAAAAGATCAAAACTATGAACAATAAAATAGCAATAAATATAAACCTGTCAACAATTGGATCTAAAAAATAAACTAAGCAAACAAGAAGAACAGAGGCAGAATCATGGATATGGCTAGCATTTTGATGGTTGCCAGATGGGAGGGGGTCTGAGGGAATAGGTGAAGAGAGGATTAGGAAGTATAAATAGGTAGTCACAGAATAGCCATGGGGATGTACAGTACAGTATAGGAAATGGAGTAGCCAAAGAACTTATGTGCATGACCCATGGCCCTGAACAATGGTGTGGGGGTTGCCTCAGTGAGTGTCAGATGGGTGCTAGGTGGAGGGGGCCAAAGGGGGGAAATTGGGACAACTATAGCAGCATGATCAATAAAATATAATTTAAAAATATATATTCAAAACAAGATTTGCTAAAACAACCTTTTTGCAAACTCAAGTACAAGCCCTGCTAGAATGAGTTGCAAAGGGGGAAGGAGGATGCTAGCACTGAACAGAAAATGATTAGGTAAATGGACAAGACTACAAAGCCCTTCAATGCAGCCCTTAGTCCAATACTTCATACCCATGGAACAGAGCAGTTCAGATGGGGCTCAGGCACATGCCATGCCAGGAGCCCAGTCCAGGGTGAGGCAGAGGAAGGGAGAGGATGAGAGAGAAAGCAGATGCTTTGATTCCACTGTTTTGACCCTGACTCACATTGTACTACCTCCTGGTTATACTAATGCTCTTTCTCCTTTGTTTTAGAAAAGAAAATGCAGGTAACACTTATCTTCTCAGACTTTATGTTCAATGCCTATCCATGTCTTAACTACACTACTGGAGAAATATTTGGCAAAAAACGAAGTTGATAATGGATAAAACCACACATAGTAATATAACGTGTTGCTGACTACAAATTGATGGAAATACCAACTCTTCTTAAATAAAAATAGATTTTCCAACCGAATTTTGTAGAATTAATGTTCACAGACAACTGGCAGTTGCAGAAGCTATAATTAATTCAATTTGACATGGGAAATAAACAATGATTAATAAAATATTTGTTTTATGAGTTACAAATAAATATTTGATCCTAATAAAATTAAAATGGGAAAATCTTAAACAGTGAACTGTGCTGTATAGACATTCAAGCAAAAATGTAAACTGGCTCAATAAAATTTGCTCCAGAAAATGTATTTTTGACCCATCAACGTGAGTGTAATTTTGATTAATGTAGCTGTTTCATGTAGTCACAGCTTAAACATCTTTTGCATCAAATCCAAGGCCTCCAAACACGGTATTTATCTTACCCAGGGTCTCCTGCTGTGTTGGGGACTTTACTCAACATTAAACCTTACAACAACACTTTGTTATAGAATTGCAATCCCCGATTTTTAAATGAGGAAAGTGAAATTCAGAAAAAGGAAGCAATTTGTAATACTTGATTTAGTACCAGGGCCAAGGTTATTTATTGATTAAAACAAAATAGCCTCATCATGGAGTGATGACAGTTACCTGGACCTCCCTTCCTAGCTC
This sequence comes from Micronycteris hirsuta, assembly GCA_004026765.1. Lineage (NCBI taxonomy): Eukaryota > Metazoa > Chordata > Mammalia > Chiroptera > Phyllostomidae > Micronycteris > Micronycteris hirsuta. The sequence continues at coordinate 132,422 of PVJI01000703.1, read as the reverse complement.
TCAGGATGTGCTGCAAGGGTACCGTTCACCTTTTTGGCATCTCCAGAAAGGCAGGCATGGCTGTGTCTCTTTCCAGGTGAAAATCCCGGGACCCCAGGAGAGAAATGAACTAGCCCAAGGTTTCAAATTGTATGAAAAGCTCGGCTTTTTCTGATCCCCAAAGAAATTACCTATAAGTAATGCTATTTTTAAAAAAGTGAATAGGAGTAGGGAGCTCTCTCTTCCAAGATGAATAGAGTTGTATGGATTGCCAAGTGATTGATTTACTCATGGCTGATAGCTTTCAGGAGATTGTGTCTCCTCACTTTCACCCACTCCCAAAGTAAAATTATCCATCAAAGATATCCTAAGTAATATATTCTCCAAAGATCAGCCTGTGGTCCCTGTGCTTGCTAGTCAACATTCAAAGAGTGAAGGGAAGGGGTCGAAGTCGGTCATTTGCAACATCAGAGTATCAGTGTTTTCTCTCATCCCTGGTTTCTCTATGAAGCAGAGCTCTCCCATCTATTCAATAGCTATCTAAATGTGGGGTTCATGATTTCAACTCTCCGAGGAAAGAAATTAAATGTTTCTAGTGTGATTTGCATTTATCTACATCCAAACCAAGAAAATCATACTGAGCCTTGGCTGGTGTGACTCAGTGTGTTGAGTGCCAGCCTGTGAACTGAAAGGTTGTCAGTTCAATTCCCAGTCAGGGCACATTCCTGGGTTGCAGATCAGGTCCCTGGTTGAGGGCATGTGAGAGGCAAACAATTGATGTTTCTCTCACACATTGATATTTCTCTCCCTCTCTTTCTCTCTCCTTTCTCCACTCTCTAAAAGTAAATAAATAAAATCTTAAAAAAAAATAAAGAAAATCATACTGAACTTCATTTCATGTACCTGGCATGGCACTTAGTGTTCCGTGACAGCGGAACAGTTTTATAGGACATCTTTGGTGACCACCTGCCCCGTTTTCTCCAGGACTGAAGGGTTTTCCAGGATACAGGTCTTTCAGTTTTAAAATCGGGCACAGTGTTGGACAAATCTGGATGGTTGCCCACCTATTTGTTCCCCGTTGTATTGTTAGCACCCAGGTCAATACCTGGCAGGTAATAAGCCTCTGCCACTCCCATTTGGTCTCTTAGTGCCTTGATTTCCTTCCCTGTAGAATAGGAGGGAGCAAAGGGGGCTAATATGTGTCCGATCTCATTCACAGGGCTATTATTCTGTAATAGTAATGTTGAGGGAGTATTATTACTGTTACTTTTTATTAGGTCTAGCAAAGAGCATTTAAATAATGTCTAAAAAAATCCAGTCCAATCCAAGGTGTCAGCTTCTTGAGACTGGAGTCACAGCTTAAGTAATGCAGCACGCAGCAAAGAGCCTGGCAGAAAGAGGATGCTCAAAATCCCGGTCAGATGAATAAAAGAATGAGTAAGTGGACAGTTAGAGGAATAACTTTGTGAATGAGCATAAAGTGATTAAGTTAACTGATTTGGTAGGATTCTTTTTAGAGCTAGAAGTTTACTTGATTCAACCCCTGTATTTGTCAGAGCCCACATTCAAACAACAAATTCTTGGCAGGCTCAAAGTTAAAGCTGGGTCTTTTCAATGTATTAAAAAATGGTAAGAATCTCAACTAATTTTACTCATTTTCTTCAGTGACTCTTTTCCTAGTATGGGGACCTTTAATTCAGCCCGTAGTTTACAAGTCTTCTTCCAATAACAGAGCTTTTTGGTTTGAATCTCCTCACATACCGGGTCTCTGCTCTCACCCAGTTATTGGTGAGCTTTGGAGGCAGCTTCAGAAAAAGACCTGAGAAGCCAGGGCCAATTGTCCAGCAGCCAGGGTCATCAACAGACATTACCCTCAGCATCAGGAGAGCGCAAGTTTGTCGAACCTGAAGTCTAACCAAAGCAAGATAGAACTCTCCACCTGCTTTTGTCTTCTCTTCTACTCAGCCTTTCCAATTCCCATCTCCTTCCAGGCCCCAGGCAAGTCTCTCCTCTCGTCTCTTTGGCTTCTGTCATAGCTGAGACCCCATTAGACTATGGGTGACTTGAGGACCAGGACCAACTTTATTTATCTCTGGATCCCAACATTTAGTGAACTGTTTTGTGTAGAATAGGAGAACAATAGATGTAAGAATGCATTTATTTATTTATTTATTTTTCTTTTATTTTATTTTATGCCAGAAGTTTCCAAAGTGCCCCAAATTACAGCTTCTGTGTTTAGCTTTAAGTGTGGTTTCAACAAATGATGAATAAGTTAAATAATAAATGAATGATTGCTGTGAATAACTATTATTAATGGAATATTAATTATGTGCCAGACACTGACGAAGAACATTTTAAGTGTTACTTTACTTAATTCTTTCAACAACCCTACTTTATGTTTTTCTCCTTTGTGCTTAGCACTGTCTAACATACCATATGTTTTACACATTTACCTTATCAGCTATCAGTCTCCCCCACAAGAATTCAGCCTCCCGGACTGCCAGAATGTTTATGTTTGTTCACTGCTGCCTCCTTTGCCTGGAATAATTCGGTAAATATTTGTGGCACAAATATTGACTAAATATTATTAGCCCTACCTTGCAAAAGAAAAGCTCCACTTAGAGAGGCTAAAAAAGAAACCCCTGATCTTGTATCTGACACTCCAAGATTTCCATGCTTTCACTGAAAAGTGGTAACTATTATTATGAGGCAGGTGTTGCCATTAGTCCAGCAAGGTGACACTGACACTCAGGAAGATGAGGTCACCAGCTCAACTCAGAGAGCAGTTCATCTAATAAAGAGTTGGGCCACGATCAAACCTTAGGTCGTGTGGCCCCCAGACTCTTGCTCTTCCCATGACCTCAGTCCACCTTGCAATGGGAAAATGACCCATACCTGAATCAGAATATCCATGGGGAAGGCGTTGTTGCACACCTAAAGTCAACTTAGAAAGACTCCATTGAATAAGGAGCATCTTTTTAACATTAACAATGCAGTAAATGCTGAATGCAGGAGTTTAGAAAAAAGTCATTAGGAGGAGAAAGACATGCCAATGACTTGTGCTGTTAATGAGATGCCTACCGTATCTAAGAGTAAGCAATTTCCCAGAGGATCATCTGATGTGAAAGGAATAGTAAGGAGCTCTTTAGTGGCACCCAGACACATTCTCTCCCATACACACCTGCTCGGGGCTCAGCCAAAGACAGTGCGTAAATGTCTGGAATATTACATAAAAGCTGTCTGCCTAACCAGTCAAAGCTATTAAAATCCATCTTGCTGAAATGAACCCTGAGAGCAGGTCAAACAAATCTAATTTTTATTGTTCTTTAAGGAGATGGCTGTGTCGGAGACAAAGGAGGGAGGCAGGAGGCCAGTTAGAAAGAAAAAAAAAAAACCTAAGAGGCCTTAAAAAATTAAATGTTCAAAAGAGCCATGGCAGGCAAGATAAATGATATATTACAGTACTGGTTTAAACCTAATTGATGACTAATGTTGTAATGCATCTGAACCTACACTGATCTATTATCCGTCTGGTCCAGGCTGAAGGGACACAGCAAGGAGAAAAATTGCTAACTCTTTTAACATGATGGAACTTTAAAAAAATAACCAGCCCAGTTACTTTAAAAGATAAATGGCTGGGTGGTGACCTCCTAATGTATATCAGGGTCTTGCAATGCAAAATCAAATGTTAATTAAATAGAATCCAATGCAGGAACAATGCAGAAAGAGCGTGGTTCAGAGCTCAAGTGGCCATAGGGAATTTTGCTGTTGTTTTTCCTAAAAAACGTTTCAAGGAAACTACAAATGGAAAAGTAGTGTGGGCAGACCACATACAAGTCATTGAAAACTCAAAAAAACACACAAACCCCATCTAGGGGAATAACCTGTCTATAGGTATGTAACACTTACATAGAGGTTATTCAGAGTAGCAGGTCAAAATCACAGTCACTGGAAGAGCAGGGTTCCAACAGAGTTGCTTAAATCCACTCAGATGAGTCAGAGAGGCTTCATATTCTTGATCTGCATCAATACAGTCTCAAAACAACCTTCAGAAAAAAAAGTAAGAAGTAAGAATATGTAAGAATTCAAGAGTCAGTTTCAAAGCATTCCTGATGGTCAAATCTAGGATAATGTTAGCCACAAAATAGTAAATGTAATAACTTAGAACCAAAAACTAAAATAAGAATCAAATGAATACAAATGAATAAATATATGAATGAATGAATGAGTGAATGAAATCTCTTTGTTAGAATAGAATTCCAACTACTAAGTGTGAAACAAACAAGGAAAATAAAAATCCTCATAAGGCAAACAGCAAAGTAATAAATTTTTCAGGCAAGGCTCTTCGATAGATACTACATTTAGTGTGAAGAAAAAGATGAGAAATAGAATCTTTCTGTTTCACAGTATCTTCTCTGTGAGGACACATTGACCAAAAGGTCACGGTTAACATCAGCATCAGTGGGACAAATGGATATTATCTGCCTCCTGATAAAATGCACTGAGAAGGGCGCCTTACTTCTGTGGCATTCTTGGTAAAAATGCAAAACCAGAATCTAATCAGGAGGAAATATCAGACAAATTGAGGAGCATTCCACAAAATAACTAGTCGTTTCTCTTAAAAAGTATCAAGGCAAGTATCAAGGGAAAGAATGACTCAGGAAAAATTCCAGGTAGACGGAGGAGGCATGGCAATGAAAGGCACCTGTTACGCTGGTTTGCATGCTGGACCACAGCTGGAGAATTCTTACTGGGGTTGTAGATTAGATACTAATAGTATATCAATGTTCCTTTCATGTATTTGATAATATTACAATGATTCTGTGGAAAAAATGTTAATATTTGGGGAATTGTGATAAAAGTCAGACAGACATTCTTTGTTCTATTTTTGAAACTTTTTTAAACCTGAAATTATTCCAAAATGAAAAATTTAAAAAAATTTTAAATGTAATATATAGAATGTCATCGCTGCGTTTTCTCTGAAGACCTACATCTAGCTTCATGCTTCCAGGAGCTCTCCTCAGAGGTGGGAAGAGCCACCACTGAAGCCAGTATGTCCTTACTCAATTGAGAAAGGAAGGAACGAGGGGCAGGAAAAGGTGATCATTTTGAACAAGTTCATCAGAAAGGATCAAATACCATCATAGGCACGAGCAACCACAGAACAGCTCTGACTAAATTGCTCTCCCCTATGAAGGTATCTGACTCTTTGTTCAAGGGCTGCAAATGTGTCCTCTGAGAACAGCTCTTTCCTTGTTATCAATAATTATACCATTTATTTTGCACTTACTGAGTTAGCCTTTAATATGTTATCTCTAATACGTTATCTTATTTAATATGCATAAAAGCTTGTGAAAGAGATACTGTCCACATTTTGAAAAATGGAGAGAAAACCTGCTTGTTTTCTAAAACAGACGTGTTTTGCTAAAAGAGGGATTTAACAATTGGGCAATGGATGAGAGTGCTAACTCCAGAGTCTATGGTATACCACAGGGCCTCAGCAAGAGTGCAGAGCCCGCCTACCAGTAACTTTTAAAAAGTCCAGCTAGATCTGATCCATAGCTTAGGGTGATAGTTAAAATGTGAAAAGGGGAAGAAACAAGCAATTTCTGAGCCAATACAAGCATATGGGGAAGATTGTTGTAGGGCCATTTAACCTTCTGAGAAGACAAATGATTTCTCAGGTAAAATTTCACTTACTTCACACTAATCATTAGTGGGCTAATTGCTAATAATACTCATGTGTTCTTTTGAGTCAACCAGAATTTAATGACCATCCTCATGTGCAAAACGAACGAAGAAAAAAACAGTGTGAGGCCTTGGAGGGATAGAAAGATAAAAGTCACCCACTTGGACCTATTGCAAATGGTATGAAGTTCCCTCATAACAATATTCCTCTTCCTCCTCCTTCTCACTTCCCTCCTCTTCTTCCTTTGCCTCCTCTTCCTCCTCCTTCTTCTTCTCCCTCTTCTTTTCCTCTCCTCGTTCTTCATTGCCTTCTCCTCCTTATTCTTTTAAACCATGGGAACATGAAAAAGAGAATTCCTTTTAATTGAAAGATTGAGGAAGACTTATGGAGTGTAGAGCCTGGAGCAGGGTCTTGAGCAAGGGACACGACTTGCATATGCAAGGATGGGAGAAAACGCTTTTCAGGCAAGGGGCTCACGGACACAAAACTTCACTGGCGGGGAAGTTGAAGGACATAAGAGCTGGTGTGAAAGGTCAGGGCATGTGGACATGAGATGGTGAGGGTGAGGAGTGAGAGGCAAGGAGCCAGGGTAGGAGCAGTAGGACTGCCGAAGTAATAGTTTGTGACTGACTCTGGAGAGGACATTAGTTCCCTCAGGAGGAATCTTCACTGGACTTTTTGGACCAAAGAGTGGTCACTTGTGGGAGGAGTAAGTGTTGAATAGGCAAATTCCTTGTTATTATCCAAGACTTGAATCCAATTCCTAAAAGTCAGGCCTAGAATCTGCATTTAAACTCTCCTGGAGTCTTCTAAACACTAAAATGACTCCATGACACCTCCATCTGGATGCAGGTTGTTATTTTTACATTTCTTTTAAAGAATGAATTATATATGCTGTCCTTTAAGGTCCCCTGTAATCCAAACCTTTTATAATATAAACTGGCTGTCTTTCTGCATTGTAAGAATTGGAAGGGTTTCTCATAAGGGCTCATTTTCCATGACATATTTTGATGGAAGTGGATGATATCAGTGTCCAAGGTAGCAAATAAGAACAAACACTCTTGGGAAGAATTATTAGCTTCCCTATTAGTGTGGGAGCTGACAAACAAGCCGCCCTCCACAGAAACACTAAGCCACCTTCCAGGCTGGCCTTGACCACTCAATCTCCCGGACCACTGGCTGGAAAGGTCAAAGTCATATTTCAGGAAGCTCAGCTAGTTTCTTGTTGAAAAAACATCTTGTTGAAAAACCTCAAGTACTCTGTAAATAGATTTCTAGGGTTTTCTTGAAAGGTTTATGAGAACATCATGGCTTAGCACTAAGTTATGTGAGTAAAAGGACCAGAATGCACCCTTTGAAGGGGTGTGTGTCTCTCTGCAAATCTGTGTGGTTAACTACCCAGATAAGCACACAAGCTCTGGGGTCGGGAAGACCTGGGTACAAATCACAGTTTTCCCATTTACTGGCTGAGCACAGAGGCAAGTGATTTAATTCCTCTGAACCTCACTTTTGTTGCAGCTTTAATGCCTAGTTCTCGAGGTTATTTTGAGGGCTGTTTTACCCCCAAATCCATGTATGACTCATGACCACATCTCTCTGGGTCTTTACTCAGTTGTCCTTCTCAGGTAAGCCGTCCCCATCCTCAGTGTTTAACACGCCAGCTTCTCACCCTCTTCTCATGCTTTTTCTCCTCAGCATGTAACAGTGTAAAATACACTGTCTATTTTACCATTTTTACCTTCTTTATTTCTATCTCCAGCACTAAATTTTAACAACACAAGGGCAGGAATTTCTGCCCATATTGATCACTGCCCTATCCTTTGTGCCCAGGACAGTGCTTGGGACATAATAAGTGCTTAATAAATATTCGTTAAATGAATGGATGGGCGATTAAACACTTAGTCAATGGGAAGATGCCTGGCCCAGAACTTTTGGTCAGAGTGGCTTGATGAGTTCATGATTCTACTGTCCTTAAGTGCCAAATACCCAGAAATAAGAGATAAACTACCAAAAGAAAAATATTAAAAGCCTCACTGTGTTATATAAGATGTTAACATTAGGGGAAGAAGCTGGGTAGAAGGTGTATGGGAACTTTCTCTACTATCTCTGAAACTCTCCTGTGAGTCCAAAAGTATTTTAAAAATGTAAGTTAAAAAAATAACCAGGGTTGAAATAAAAAGAAAGATAAGCATCACTGTGGCCTGGAAATAGAACCAAAACACAGCAATAATCAGAGAGTAAAAGTGTGGTCCATTTGGCTCTTCATCTAGCTGGCCAAGACAGCGGGCGGCTGAATTTCAGGGCAAGGAGAACCGAGTGTGGCTGGAACCAGTGGGACTTCCACAACTAAAACTGAGAGTCTGGGGCAGGGCTCTCCGGGCCATGAAGGGAGGCTTAAAGTCACGCTACTCCTTGCCTAGGGCTTTGCATTAAACTCCCAGAGGCGGCAGAACAGCTGGGCAGCTAGGAGTTGGGCCAAGCTATCCGCTATTTGCTCTTTTATAGACAAGGATGTAAAAACAGTATTTGAAGAGGTAAGAAATGAGACTTTTTCGGCATGTAGACAGACCATGGGACTCAAATTAAAAGACCCAAGAGGGCTAAAAGATAAATAAATATACAACTGTACTTAAATAAAAGATACAGAACATCATAAATACCAAGAAAAACGTCAAAGCTACTAGAGAAAAAGGACAAACTGTCTGCCGTAGAACAGCAGAAAGTTGAGCTGTAGTCAATACACGGGTTCTGAAAAAACTTCGGGTAACAAGAAGCAAGAAAACCATCTACTCGTCAACCCTGTGTATTATGGAAACATCACGTAATACTTTCGTGTGTGTGTGCCTGAACCATATGGGTTGTGAACTAACATATATAGACATACAAATATATATTGGTAGATATACACAACTGACAGCTTAGCCTAATAGTCAAGAAGAAAATACTGCTTTATTCGAGCAGATATGTACCCACTTCTCTGCGTTTTGGGACCCTTTGCTGTTTCACTGAAACATTCTGATAGAGCTTACATTTTCCACTGTGTTCGATGGTACTTTTGACCACAGTTTATGAGACAAATTACCAAGGAATAATTTCCATCCAAATGTAGACACTGGAAACAGTTTAATTCATGTCTAACTTCAAAGCTGAAGTGGTTGAGGGCTGCAGTGAAGCCGTCAAGCAATTGGCAGAGTGAACGTTGTAAAGCCCGGGACTACAAAATGTAGAATGTGAATTTCTGGCCACTGCTTTAACCCCAGTGATCTCCTTTAAGACATCATCTCACAAAGCTCCTCTGGTTTTCAAGGTGGATCTCTTAAGGTCTGAAATTTGTGAGAAAGAGAATAATCCAAATAACAACACTCTGCTCTGTTTTTGGTAGAGTTAGAGTTTTTAAGTGTATTGCCACCAATTTAATCCTGACATGGATTTTGCTCAGGCTTTATTCTCTCCCAAATGACAAATGAGAAAAATAAATTCCAAAAAATGATACGACTTATCTGAACAAAATCATGTAGCTGTTAAGAAGTAGTAGAAACAAGACTTAAAGCTAGATGCTCCTGTCTAATCCAAACTCCCTTCCTGTCTGCCTTGCTTTTTCCTTTATTTTTAACTGTCTTCAGATGTCAGAATCCCTAAGCCAAAAAGCTACAATCTCTGTTTAACAAAGGAAGGCCGGTCAGAAGATACTTGAGCTGAGGGGAATTTTAGGGACCATCTGGGTCCAGATTCCTGCTTTAAGAAGAGAAAAATCAAGGCCCAGACAGATGGGGGCACTTGTTGAGATGAGACCTGTGTCAGAATCTCTCCTCAATTTCAGCTTTTCTGCTGCTCCCTGACACTTCATAAAAATGTTTTACCTCCAAACTCTTGAAATTATATGTATTTACTCATCATTTGCTTTGGGACAATTTGTGGTTTCCTCAATGAGAACAAAAGATTTATACTAACAGAACTCTTAGTCCTAGAGGGAAGATAGATATGTAAACAGTTATAGTTACTATGTTGGAGGTTTACTCAGATGAAATAGATTAGCAAAAAGGGAGCAGTTAATTAGGCCTATAGAACAAAGGAAGACCTCACCAGGGAAGAAGGAGTTGAGTTTTCCAGTAAGAAAAGTTTGCTGTTCAGATCACAGAGAAGGGACTTTGCTTGAGGAGAGAATTATTTGTGTAAAGGAATTGGGGCTGTGAAAAGGCCCCAAGGGGCCACTAATGCAAGTCCTTGGATCAGTCTCAGAAGTCTCAGATGAGAGCGGTCTGAAAAGAGTGAAACGTAAGCATGAGATGAAGACTTCATGTCATATCAGGAAATGTGGACTCTCTCCACAAGGCATTCCTGTATTCTAAATCCAAATGCCAAGTTAAGACATCACCATGCCATCTCTGAGAGCAACTGCTTTTGAGAGAAAGAAGCCAAGTCCTCAGGTGATTCCAAAGACGCATGGCAAGGAGATCACAGAGGCCCCAGCTACAGGAGAAGGCTTAAGAGTCAGGTGTAGGAGAAAGTCACAATGAAAGGACAACGAGATACCACTATAGACCCACCAGAATGGCTAACGTTAATCATTCTGGTTCTCTCCAGTGTTACGAAGAACACGAAGCAACTGGAATTTTCATGTATTAGTAATGTCATTGTAAACTATTTCCAGCACTATAGAAGACTGTGTTTTGGTGTCAGTTAAAACTGTGATGCAGAAATCCTAATCCTGGTATTTACTGAAGAGAAATGAAAATATATATCCATTAAAGACATGTATAAAGATAGTTATAGCAACATGATTCCTAATAGCCCCAAATTGGAAACAACACAAATGTCCATCAACAGAAGGATGGATTAGCAAATTGTGAAAAATTTATTCAGTGAAATAGATCACAGTAATAAGGGAGAAAAAAACTATTGATATAGATTTTTATTTTTTAAGTTATTTATTTAGAGTTTTTAGTTTTAAAGAGAGGTAGAGAAACATCAATGTACAAGAGATACATCAATAAGTTGCCTCTCACACGCTCCCAACTGCGGACCTGGCCTGCAACCCAGGCATGTGCCCTGACTAGGAATTGAACCAGTGACCTTTTGGTTTGCAGACCAGCACAGAATCCACTGAGCCACACCAGCCAGATAGATTTTTTTTTTTAATGATGAACTTCACAAATGTTAAGCATAATGAAAGAATCAATCACAAAAGACATGTATGTAATTATGAATGCTGACAAGTCCCAAGATCTGCAATCAGCAAATTGGAGCCCCATGAGAGCCAATGGTGTATTATAGACCAAATGCCAACAGGCTTGAGACCCAGGAAAAGCAGATGTTTCCATTCAAGTCCAAAGAAAGAAAAAAAAATGACTGATGCTCCAGCTTAAAGGCAGTCAGGCAGAAGGAACTCCCCGTTAGTCAGTGGAGGGTCAGTTTTTTGTTTTATTTGGGACTTCAACTGATTGGATGAGGCCCACCATATTAGGGAGGAAAATCTACTTTACGTGCTAATCTCATCTAAAAACACTGTTATAGAAATGCCAGAGCAATGTTTGAGAAAATATCTGAGTATCCTGTGGCCCAGTCAAGTTGCCAAATGCAATTAATTACCATAATTGTATAAGCTATTATTATTAGTGAAATTTCTAGATTAAAGAATTTTGATAATTTGAAGATTCTTCATATATGTTACAAAATTTCTTTAAAATTGTTTGCACCAGTTTACACTTCAGTCACCAGCCTATGAGAGGGGCTGGCACACCATTTAATGGAGCAAACTATGTTCAGGTGTTATGGAAGATCAATAGCAAAGAGCAAACCATTTCGGTTAGAAAACAAGCACCAAGGCTTGCAGCTTTACCACAAGCCCAAAACAACCCTGCAGAAGGCAGGATATGGTGATTTTTCTAAAAACTCAGGAGAAAGGAGGACTCTTAAGTTCATTTTATGGGGCCAGCATTATCCTAATTCCAAAACCGGATAAAGACACTACAAAAAATGAAAGCAATAGGTTAATATCTCTGATGAACATAGATGCTAAAATCCTCAACAAAATATTAGCAAACCGGGGCTAGCAATACATTAAAAAGATCATACATGATGATCAAGTGGGATTTACTCCAGGATGCAAGGTTGGCACAATATTAGTAAATCAATAGATGTGATATACCACAAAAATAAAACGAAGGATAAAAACTTCTTGATCATGTCACTAGATATAGAAAAAGTATTTGATGAAATCCAGCACTTATTTATGATAAAAACTTTCAGAAAGTGGGAACAGACTGAACATTCTTCAGACTAATAAATGCCATACACGACCAGCCCACAGCCAACACCATGCTCAATGGGCAAAAACTACAGGCATTTCCATTATGATCGGGAACAAGACAGGGATGTCGCTCTCACCGCTCTTCTTCAACATGGTACGGGAAGTCCTAGCCACAGCAATCAGACAAGAAGAAAAAATAAAAGGCATTCAAATTGGAAAGGAAGAAGTAAAACTCTCATTATTTGCAAATAACATGATACCATATATAAAGATTCCACCAAAAAACTACTAGAACTGATCGATGAATTCAATAAGTAGCAGAATACAAAATATCCAGAAATTAGTAGCATTTTTATATACCAATAAGGGGCTATCAGAAAGAGAAACTGAGAAAGCAATCATACTCACAATTGCTTCAAAAATACCTAAGAATAAATTTAACCAAGGACATAAAGGATCGGTACTCAAAAAAGAAACTGAAGAAGATACAAATAAGCGGAAGCAGATTCCATCTTGAAATCACTGTCACCACTTGGTACTTGTTTTTCATTCTGAGCACCAATTCTGTTAACTTGCCTCCCCAATCCCTCTTTAACTTTGGCTCCTGCCTGCTGGCTATGCTCTTATCTTGCCCTGGCACGCTTCACACGCAGTCTCCACGGCTGCTATCAAGCATCTGTCTTAAATCTATTTAAGATTTAAGGCGGAAGAGGAAATTCCAGGCAGAAAAATTTACACAAAGGCACATAGGAGTACTTTTATTAAAGCTGGAACATATGCTTACTCCGAGGCCTAGCAGTTCCAATATCGGGTGTTTACCTAGGAGAAATGACAGCATTTGTTCTAGTGACAGTCAGGGGGTTGGTGGTCCTGAAATTCAGGGTGCACAGGACGGCAGACTGTAATACCTCAGAGTCATCTCTCACCTGTCCTAGTACTTCATCGCTTCCCCCACTCGTTTTCCACATTCCAGCCAGTATAAACTACGTTAGTGTTTCTAGGTCCTTCTCTGCGTCCCTTTGTCTCTGAACCTTTGCGCATGCTCTTCCTTCTGCCCAGAACACCGTTCTAAAGGGTTATCAGTTGACTGGCTCCTCCTGTCCTCAGAATTCATCTTGAGCATTACCATGCACATATGCCTGTAAGTCAGAACAACTGGGAGACAAGTACTGTATTTTGCCAAGTATAATGTGCACTTTTTTGCCCAAATTTCTGAGGGAAAAATATGGATGTGCATTACACGTGGGTAGTACTAATTCCATATTTGTATAAATGTTTTTCATTTTTAATTATTTGTTACATAAATTTTTTGTACCATAATGTGTTCAAAAATAAATGCTAAAATTCGTTTATAATACAAAAAAACAAGTATCTATATATAAATAAAAATTGAATTAAAAAATTAAAATGAAAGATTTTTTTCCTGAAAGTTTGGGCCAGAAACGTGGGTGTGCGTTATACACGGCAAAATACAGCACCTCCTGAGTGACCTTTCAAACCTAGGGGAAACCTGGTTAAAGCTTTTGGATGATTCAACATTGCCTTTAGATTCAAAACCTGTAGACACGTGGCCCCAAACAGTCTGACCCTGATCGCCATTCCACCGTCATTTCTCAGCACTTCTTCTCCATGCTCCAAGTTCAAACTAACATTGAGCTTCTTTCAGACCCTTGAACTTGACACTCACTGTTGCCTCTGGTCCTTTACACATGTGTTCTCTCCACCAGGAACACTCCTGCCACTTGCTCCTCTAGGTGGCTTAATTCTATTCACTCGGTCTCAACTTAAATGTCACTTTCTTAGGGGAATATTCTGTGAGTCCTAGGTTTGCATAGCTGCTTCTCCACTCAGGGTCCTCCCACAGTCTCCTAACCTCTCCTTAACGTAACACTCATTATGCTTTATGGATTACTTACTTTATTCATCTTTTCCCTACTATTAGAAGGCCCATAAAGGTTAAAGTTGTATTCATTTTGTTTACCCTTTCACCTCCAAAGCCAAATACACTATCTCCAGCAGCTTGTACGTCCATTATTTATATGACAGGTACTTGATAAGTATTTGCTAAATGAATAAATAGTGAGAGTGTGTACACTCAATTAAGCACCTTGAAAAAGTATAAATGTCAGATATGCTGCTTAATCTCCGTTTTCCCTCTCTCTCAGACTTATTTTCTACCTTTCTTTGCCCGGCTGTATGCTTAGGAAAGCTGACTCTCTCAGACTATGTCACATTTGCAGTCTGACTTCCAGCTGGATTCAGCCAAAGGCTGTGGCATTTGCTCCCTCTTCCCTCCTTGCTTCGGTCCCTTTGCTGGGGCAACAGCTGTGACACTCTATGACCGCAGCTTCTACTGAGAAACTATTTCTCCAGGGCTTCAGTTTTTACTGGACTCTAAGACACTATTTCTTCCCTTTGCGCATTGGGGAGATAATGGCTTCTCAGTGTGCCCTCAAATCCCTTGTTTGTTCCTTTGCTCTGCCCCACTTCTGGAAGTGGTCCCTCTATTACAGTCTCTTCATTTAAACTATCTGAAGGAATCCTGGTTCTTGTAACAACCCTGACAGTGCCCTAGCTAAATGCAGATAATTTTCCTCCCTGCTCCCAGCTGCAAGCCCCAGTTTGGGATGGGTGTACCCTCAGTGACCTAGCACTTAACCATTCATTCTGCATACTGATCTCTCTTCCCCACTGGATGGTGTACAGCTTGAGGGCAGCAAGAACAGCTTCTTTATCTCTTTACCCTCTACATCTGAAAAATGCCTGACCTATACTAGTTACCTCCTAACTAATTTTTGACCCAACCCCATCTGTAAAATGAAGGAATGGGACTGAACTATCTCTAAAATCATTTTTAAGTCTTCCTAAGCAAGTGAGGCAAAAAAAAAAAAAAAAAGTTATTTTTAGATCCTCTTGGAAGAGTTGCCCGGAAGATGCAAACACATTTGCCTTTTCTGGGATGGTTTTTGAAGCTGTCTCTGGTGGGTGCGATCCCTTAAGAAGCCCATATTGAGCAATTTATGTTGGAGAAAAGATTTACCACAAAATATCACAGTTCAGATCAGATTTAATAGACCAGTAAATGGCTGCTTAACAAGGACATTTGGTTACTGTTACATTAAGTTTCCTAAGAGACTTTGTTCTGTTCTCCTAAAAGGCTGCGAAGGGCCATAAAATACAGGCCTTCCAAATTTGATAAAATAAAAATTTTGTCCTTTTTGGAAATTGTTCTTCTTATGTGACAGTATGAAAATAAGCCTCAAACATTTTCATTTTCAGGCACTTCCTTCATTTATTTTGGAGAAAGTTTGGCCTGACTTATAAGGAAACCCCTTAATTGTCACTTAAAAGTAGAATTGCGTCATTGTGGATAAGACATGGTGTTCAAATAGCTCCCTGGAGGCTAGACTCTTGGAAGCTCAGCAGGATTTTAATTGTAAGCAGACAATTTGTTTTGGATTGTATGCAGAGCATGAAAATAAAACTGCTATAGGATCTAACAACATATAAGAGGATTAAAGTCTTGTATTTCTCTGCTGTTTTCCTTCTCGATCCTAGGGATCTTTACAAATAAGGAATTCACCATATACTGTTATTCTGTGTCCTTTAGGAAATTTTAATTGTATCAATTAGTAGCTCCTAGCACCTTGAGGGGCAATATCAGTCTTGTTCACTCCTATGTCACCCACGCCCAACATGATTGCCTAGATCCTCTGTGCCTGACATACTGTATTTCATTGACTCTAAGACACACTTCTTTTGATAGTTTAACAGCTCTGAAAACAGAATGTCTTATATAGTCAATGGTATGTCATAGATTAATTGGCTTTTCCTCCTTCAGTGATACATGAAATCATAATGCCTATTACAACTGATGGTGGCTTAGATCTGTGAAATATGGAATGTTGAATGCCCACGGTAAGCCAGATACTACGTCAAGTCCCCTAATGCGTGATTCATTACACCATGTGATAATAACTCTTTAAGGTAGGTATTACTACCTCCATTTGAGAGATAAGGCATGGAGTAGTGCAGTCAATTGCCTAGAGTCACAATTTCTGCTTGAAGAACATAGAGTTGGCTTCAAACCCAAGTCTGATTCCAAAGCCTGTAATCTGCCCATTGTATTGTGCTGTTTCCCGGCGGAGACTTTAGTTAAATATATTTTAGAAACCTTATGTTAAACTCTGGGATACTTCACTACAGTTTCAACTTTCCTTACCCTAGTTGTCCTTAATTTAAACAATGATTGCCATCCAAAAGAATTCTCATAAGTGGTCAGTACAAACGAATTAGTTCATATCCTTGGTGACAGAGTGAGAGAAATCTGTCCCAAACCAAATTAAGCCAATGTGGAATTTATTGGCAGCATCTATGCATATCTTGCAGCTCCAAGGCTAGGTGAAAGTTGGACACATTGGGGTCAGGAACTGATGGAACCAGGAACTCCAATTCTCATAGGACAGTCTCCCGTCTCTGCTTCTCTCTGAGTACAGAGACTCGCACTTTCCGCAAAGCAAAACCATGGCCCTTGACAGCCTTGGAGCACTACGTCTTAGAGTTTTGCTATATGATACAGGCTGATACAACTTTCTGTAACACAAACCTTGAAGTCCCAAAGAAAGGACTCAAATGTTCAAGTATCTACCCTTCTCCCTCCTGCAAGTGGGATCTCCGGTGTAGTCACGCTGAACTAACTCTGTGATTGGAATTGTGGGGGAGGGGCGGGGAGCTAATCCTAGAATACAGCAATAGTAGGCAGAAAATCTCTAACCACGAGTCCTAGGAATCTACCTGAGATGTGCAAAAGCCACATTTATAGACTATCAGAGAAGAGCCAAAGTATGTCTAGCTGGGGAGGTTGGCAGGAAATAGAATTCAAGATGGACTTTGAAGGAGGGCTATCATGTGAGCACGCGCAGGTGAGCAGAGGGCCATCCAGGTGGGGAAGCAGTATGAAAAATACACAGTCCAATGAAGAGGAAACCATACAATAACACAAATACATAACTGTAAAACAAAACCAGTGGCATGGAAGAAAATATGTATGAAGGTAGGAGAAAGAAGAATTGACTTTTGGGGATGAGGGGCAGCTTCCTTGAAAACGTGATATTTGAGCTGTGCGCAGAAGGATGAATAAGCAGTAACAAAGTGAAGAGAGGGGGTGCTGGAGGCAACAAGGCTAGGCAGAAGCAGACCACAAGCAAAGGAGCCTGTGGTGGGAGAACCACGGCAAGTTGGTGAAACTAGAAGGACCAGCTGCTTCTGATCTTTTTCTGGATCTCAGTGAGAGCGCACAAGGGACCTTAATGTTCACCTCATCAAGTCCTAGAGCATCACCTCCTGACTGCATTAGAGTGGATTGTTGTGTCACAGTGGCTTACTGGGTGCTTCAAGTGTTGATCCCTCCACTCCTGGACCAAGCATCCTCCTCCACTTACTCCAGTGTGCCATACAAAACCAAAAACACACTAATTTCCCTCGTGTGCCATGAGGCGACAAAAGCTGGGAGGCACTGAAGAGAATAAAATTAAAATGCCTAGTTTACAACTCAGGTGTCCACTCTAATTTCACTGCCTGTCACATCCGTCACCATCTTCCAATTCACTCCCAGGCTTAATAGTGAGCTGGGACAATGTAATTTGCTTTTCCTCCCTACTTGCTTTCAGAGTAGCATTTTTAGGTGCCTTGATGATCCCTTATGCTATAGACCTTTCTCTGCACCTTTTCTTTCTCTTTCTCCTCCTTCTCCTCCTCCTCCTTCTTCTTCTTCGCACACAGGCCATAAAAAATTTCTTTAATATTTTCCCTCCAGCAGTTCTCCCACAATGACCCACCAAACAAAACTTTTATATATCTATGCCTTTGCACTTCTCCCCTCTTCCTGTAATGCCTTGATGCAAATCCCTTGGAGCCCTGATGCAGAGGGTTATTAATAAGTATTGTGAGAAAAATAATTAAATATGATTGCATTTGTGAGCAAAGGACATTAGAAAGCCCCTGGTTGAACAGAGTGAAAAGGTGTCTTCTCCACAGGATTTCTCAGAGCTCTGAATGTGGTGAGCTGCACTGTGAATCCCTAGGAAGGGTAAGCATTTGGTATCCTGGGTTTCCCTAAACTACTTAAAACACAGAGCCATTGACGGTGGTACAACTGTGGGATGAGAAAATGTACCCAAGGTCAGAGAGATGGGAATATGAGGAAATGTGGAATTTGTGTTTAGTTGGAGAAAAGTAGTGAAGGAAGGGCGGGGGGGGGAGGAGAAGGAGAGGAGGAAAGGAGAAAAGTAGGGCACTCTACAATAATGAAAGCTTTCCTCCAAAATCCAGAGAGAGGCCAGAATGTCCCTATCTACAAGTGACTACTTTTTCCCCCTGGCTGAGTCCCCCAGAATTAGGCTGTGCGTGGAAGGTAAAAACAAGCAAACAAAGCCACCTCCTGCTGTTAACCAGGGACCTGGTTAATAACAGTCTCTAGGGGGTGAGAAGTGTGCCTCTCCTTTCCTGTGGAGGTCCCAGCTACAGAAGGGATTGTTGGTCTGCACTTGCCCTCGGGCTGTGAGGATGCCTTCTGCAGCAGCCTTTCCTTCCTTATCTCAAACAATAGCTCTTCTGCACTGTTCTGAGAGTTCACTTAAGGAATGAAATGCAAAAGGCAGGTGGCTGTCGGCATCGTTACTTGATTATTCTACCAGGACTGTTTTGGACACCAATTCAAAATTAGTGATTTAACCACTAGAACCAACAATGACCTGATATTAATATATTAATAATAATGTTATTGATCATAGTTCCCATATACTAAGCATCTTTTATGTGTCAAGAACAGTGTAAAGCAATGTGCATAATGAGTGTTAGCAAGATTACTGTAAGTATGCCTTTTTTTGTCCTCATAACTGCATGACCTACTTCACTAACTTCGAGTGCAATTAAGGTTTCATTTTCATTATTTAAAATTAAGATTAGAAGGGCTCTGGCTCCTCTCTCCTTTTTTGCTTCCTCCCTTTGAATTGCTTTCTTAATCCAAAGCCCCTGTCTTTGTAACGCTTCTCAGAAGGAGAATAGGAGCGTCTGGTCTGAGTATGAGTGGCACTACTTCAGTAGCTCTAGCTTCTTACGCCGCCACATGGGGTCATCACCACAGTCTGGCCCTGCCTAATTACCTTCCTCCTCATCTCCTGCCTGAGTGACGTTCTTGCTGTTTCAGACCCTTTCAAAGTTACTGAGGCTT
This sequence comes from Micronycteris hirsuta, assembly GCA_004026765.1. Lineage (NCBI taxonomy): Eukaryota > Metazoa > Chordata > Mammalia > Chiroptera > Phyllostomidae > Micronycteris > Micronycteris hirsuta. Next base: position 113,273 of record PVJI01000703.1, on the reverse strand, counting down.
TTTTTTTGGTTTGCTTTTTTTAAAAAGTAAAAACAATACTACATTTCCAGTGTTATTCTTGGCCAAGGTTGTCCCATGTCTGTGCTCCCAATTATCCTCAAAGCATGTACCCACCAGCAGAGTAGATGCCGCACATTTGACTGACACGACCTTCCTCTGATGCTAAACTTGAATAATCAGTCCAGAAACTTCCTCAGGGGGGAGTTTTTTTGAGCAACACTTCTTGTATTTTTTTTGCCAGTAGAGTCATTGGGAAGGGTGTAATAAAGTTGAATATCTAAAGGAAAGTCTGGATCTCGATGACTTCTGGGATTCTGCAAATTTTCCTACTTCCACCCAAGTGCTTCTCTTTGCATATCAAAGGAGAACACCCCTCCCAGAGCCAAAAATAAAATGCTTTGTTAAATTTGCCTTCTGTTGGCATCACTAAAAAGAGCCATCAAGTGAAGAAACTCTGCCCTGGGAAAAGAAAGATAATTCTACTGACTTCCAGGCTTTGTTCTAGACAGAAAAGCAATTTTTTAGGTGTCAGTTTATTAAAAAGTATTTTTTGGACCTACCGACTGAGGTACTTCACTACAGTTAGACCACTGACATTTCTGTCTGATTTAATGCTTCTTCCTGTTCTCCTATGCTATAAATGTGGTTTCACAATCTTTGAAATCACATTCTCTTTCTTTCTTTGGCTTCTAAATTCTAGCTCCAAGGAGAAGACATTTGCAAATGATATATCTGATAAGGGGTTGATATGCAACTTATATAAAGAATTCATACAGCTCAAAGTAAAAAAAAAATCCAAATTTAAAATGGGCAGAGGACGTTAGTAGATATTTCTCCAAAGAGGACATAGATGGCCAACAAACACATGAAAAGTGTTTGCCAATAACAAGTGTTGGCAAGAATGTTGAGAAAAGAGAACCATTGTGAACTGTTAGTAGAATTGTAAATTGGTACAGCTACCTTGGAAAACAGTATGGGGTTTCCTCAAAAAATTGAAAATATAACTAATGTATGACCCAGCAATTCCACTTCTGGGTAGATATCTAAAAAAAACAGAAAAATAATAATTCAAAAAGATATATGCATCCTTATGTTCACTGCAGCACTGTTTACAAAGCCAGGATGTGAAAGCAACTGAGTGGCTGTTGGTAGACAACTGGGTGGAGATGTGGTGCCTATACACAATGGAATACCCCTCAGCCTTAAAAAAGAATGAAATATTGCCACTTGCAACAGCATGAACGAACTTAATAAATATTATGTTAAGTGAAAGAAGTTGGACAGAGAAAGAGAAATACCGTATAATTTTACTCACATGTGAACTCTAAAAAACAAAACAAATATACAAGAAAAACAAAGCAGAAATAAACCGACGGTTGCCAGAGAGGTGGAGGCAAGAAGTGGGATGGAAAGGGGGAAGGTGATGAAGAAGTACAAACTTCCAGTTCTAAAATAAGCCGTGGGAATGTAAAGTACAGCACAGGGAATAGAGCCAACAATATTGTAATAACTGCGTATGATAATGGATAGTTATTAGACTTCTTAATGGCGATCACTTTGCAAAGTGTATAAATGTTAAATCACTGTGTTGAAAACCTGCAACATAGTATTGTAAGTCAACTATAATTAAAAATAAATTTAAAAAAATCCTAGCTCAAATATTCACTATGTTGGTGCCTTTGTAAGTCTCATTACCAGATCTCTGTTCACCACATACCTAGAGTTTGGCACTGAAATGGTGCCCCATATACTTTTATGAAATAAATTTATTTCTAAATGTCAAAAGATGCCTTCGTTTGTATCCTCTTGCATTTGAACCTAAACTTGTTTGAAACTGAGCCTTTCTCCTTAGAGAGATTGACCTTCTCCAAATCACCTTCTCTTAGTCAGTGGTGCTACCACCTTTTCAAACAAACTTCAAGTCTGAGGGGTTATCTTGGTCTGTTCCTCCCCTTCACCTGTTGCTCTACTCTTACTCTAATCTGTTTTCCCATCTGCAAAATGGGGGTAGTAATAGTCCTTACCTCATAGGACTCTTGTGAGGATTAAATGAGTTAAAATGCGAAAAGTGCCAAAAGAATGCCTAACATAGGTAATGATAAATGCTAACCATTATTGGTTTTATATTCAGAAACTAAAAATTACCACATATGGTGTGACTAGGAACTTATGATACTCACTCTGAAGATGCAGGATGGATCCCCAACCAAACTGTGGTTCTCATGTAAAAAATAATGACACCACACACACATGAAGAGGGTTGTGATAAAAGGTTTATTACTTACATAATGAGGCTTTCTGGAGAAATCAGGGTGGCTTTCAAGCACATACAAAAATGGCTTCTGACAACAAGGACAAGAAACTTACTTGGTGTATTTATGGAGCTTGGGGGAGGTGGTGAGGCTGGGGTGACATGCTTGTGGATGGTTTGAACTTCCCACTGTTGCCAAAGGAGTATGGGGTTTTCTTACCAGCTCACCCAGACGTCAGGAAGAAGGAATACAGAAGAAGTGAGGCTTAAAAGCTGTCAGCTGTCAAACATTAAAAAAAAAAAAAATGGGGCCAGATTCTTTATTGCAAAGCTAATGGGGACAACCTCAGCCAATCAACTACCAACTCTTTCCAATTGAATTAGAATTCTCTCTAATATGTGCCTTCTTCCTTCTCCTCATGATGCCGAATGAATGAAGGTGCCAATCACTTTTCAACTTCAGGTAACACAAAACTTCTTCTTTGGCTTCTCTACCTCTATTCCTTCTACCTCATTTTGCTCTCTCTGTCCCTAGCCATCATTTTTGCTAATGTAATAACTCAAATGTGAGTTTTCCTTCCCACTGTGAGGTTCAAAGTGATTCCTCGTGTGACTTAAAAACATAGCCCAGTCCTGGCTAGTGTGGTTCAGTGGATTGAAGGCCAGTCCACAAACTGAGAGGTCACTGGTTTGGTTCCCAGTCAGGGCACATGCCTCAGTTGTGGGCTAGGTCCCTAGTTGGGGGCAAGCAAGACTCTCACACATTGATATTTCTCTCCCTCTCTTTCTCTTTCCCTTTCCTTCCCCTCTCTCTAAAGGTAAATAAATTAAATCTTAAAAAAGAAATAGTCCAAAATTCTTTGACACTCTTCCCAAAAAGAGGTGGAGATCTATGTCCCCTCCCCTTGACTCTGTTTTAACTAATGAAGTACAACAGAAGCAATGTCACTGACTTCCCAAACTAACTCAGTAAGCCGTGCAGCTCTACCTGGTTTCCTGGGATGCTTACCCTGGGGAAAGCCAGCCACCATGTAAGAAGGCTGACTCCCTGAGACCACAGTGCTTTAGAGAATAGATACAGGGGTTCCTGTGGATAGCCACAGTTGAGTGTCCAGCCAGCATCAACCACAGCCATGTGGATGAGCCCTCTTGGCCATGCGGCCCAATCCAGCCTTTAGACGCTTATGGCCTCAGCAGACATCTGATTGTAGTCATATGAGAGAACTTCCCTAGCAAAGACTTCTTAGGAAGCCTTCCCCAAAGTCCAACCCACAACATCATGAGTAAATTAAACAGTTGCTGTTTCATATCACTAATTTAGGGTAACTTGTTATGCAGCAATAATAACTGGAAAACTCTTACTGTCACCATTAAAAAATTAGGAGCATCAGAGTATAATTTTTAAGAAATTACAAACAATTATAAAGTGAGCATACATGCAAGATTAATCTAACTCATTGATGAAGGAACCAACAGGTTAGTAAATATGATTCAAAAAGCATGAGATTAGCCAAATAACATATATGTATAACCCACAGACACAGACAACAGTGAGGTGGTAGCCAGAGGGAAGGGGGGAGGGGCTGGGGTGGAGGGAGGCAAAGGGGTAGAAATGAGGACATCTGTAGTAGTGTAAACAATAAAAATAAAGTTAAGAAAACCAGGGGAGGTATCAAATACTTATATGCACTGAAGAAAGATTGTTGGAAGAAGACTGCTAGGCAAACGAAATAAACTGGCTAATGTCCTATAGGGCAATGAAACCACACTCTTTGGGATTATTTTTCCTCCAAACAAAAATCATTTGTGTCTGTGCTTGAAAAAAAAAATCTATCAATTATGATGATTCTTTACAGAATCTGGGCCTTGAACAATAGTAAATAACATTTCAAACAATAGAGAATTAAATAATCCCAGGGTGAGCCTGTTAGATAATATTCCAGCACGATATGGAAAGAACACACAAATAACGCTTTGTCTAAGTTGTTGGTAATTTTTCTTATGCGGATCGACAGTAGATTTCACTTTTTCATAAAGATCTTTTTTACAGTTGCAAACCAAAGCACAAGTGGAGAAGTACTGGAGCTTTGGTCTGTGTGACAGATGGTGGGAAAGAGACATTAAGAGAGGGTTTTATTCTGGCACCTTCAAACCACATCACATTGTCACCTACCTTCTTGTGGCTGTCATTTAGCAAGACCTGTGGTTTTCAGATATTACATGGGTGAAAGAGTTCATTGGGTAGTTTTCCTTTGGAAATAGTGGGACTCTTAATAGTGAAGATTATGTTGGGGGAATGTTCCGAATATCAGTTTTCAGACTCTGTTAAAACCTCTCTCATGCAATATATTCCATTTAATTAAGTAGCAGATATTTGTGTGAAAAAACAGGATATGCCTTGGACTTTTCTCAAGCCACCACTTTCTAGCTGAACTACAATCTCTCTGATACCCGGTTTCCTAATCTGCAAAATGAGGCTAATAATACATACTTTCCCAACTGAGAGTGAGCTTTAGAAAGGTACAGCTCTGTTCACGTGAAAGATTATTCTTACTATTATTACCTATTTGAGGGCACAGATGGGAAAGGAGGAAATCCATTCCAGCCGACTTCGGTGTTAAATGCAACCCCACCCAGCTGGCTGGGCCCGAAGTTTCTAGTACTACCCATGGAATTGCTGGAGTGAACAGGTTGTTTTGACATCTACTGACGGGGCAGCTCAGGAAATCCCCACTTCACTTTAGCAGTGACTCATAAAAGGGACTCGGAGAAACCAAAAGTGATAGGGGGGAGTCTCCTGAGCCTTTATCATACTGGACCTAGAGAAAAACTGGGCCTACAAAGAAGAGAGAAAGGTCTATGGCAGCTTTTGGATTCATCAAGAATTTGATTAAATCCCAGCTCAGCCACTGCATGGCCATGTCACAGCAGGAAAGGTCTTTGTTCTCTATGACTTTCAGTGTCCTCATCCATAAAGCGAAGGCAGTAATACTCAGTGCAGAGCTGGGAGATTTGAAACCTGCGATGGAATGAAAATCAGGGAGTCATTCGTAGAATAAGTACGTAATCCAGGAAAAGCCAAATCCCCATTGATAGTAGAAGGGATATTACATGGTGGTATATTCACATCATAGCATGTGCTCAGCAGTGAAAGGAATAAACCACAGCTTTATGTGCCAGGGTGGCTGAATCTTTGTAATGTAATAAATGCAAATGTGTGTGTACATATATATGTGTATGTGTGCAGACTGTATATTAAAAGAGGGGAGTAAACATCCCAAGAGCTAGGAGGTTTGGGAAAGTGGCTAATTTAGATGGGGATAGAGGGAAGAGGAAAGAGAGGAACACGTGGGTAAGTGCCCGTCTTCTGGTTCCGTTCGGTGGCGAGTTCAACAGTGTTTTATTTTACTGACAATAACGATGAGAGTTTACTTGTTATTAAATTATGAGATATATCAAGAACAATATATACACCTTCCTGTCTTGTCTCCTTCTTGAGGTTCTTCTGGAAATGTTTTTTTTTTAAATGTTTTCTTCATACTATGCATGGGGCTTTGTCCCACACATCTTTAATTAAAGCTAAAATTATTAGTATAGCTATGCTTAATAGTTTCCATCTTTGGGAACTGTATTACTTACATAGTAGTTTAATTTTCTTCTCTGTAATCAGTCCTTTCTAACTTTTATTTCCCACTCACATTTGTAATATAATGAGGGGAAAATGTAATAACAATATTCAACTAATTGAAAAAATGCTGTACTACAGATGAAATAAAATCAAGACCTCAGAGCCTACACATAGGCCTTTCACAGTCTGGCACCAAACTCAAATTCGTCCCTCAGTGCACCTTTTCCAGTCACACCGAAAGTCTTGCTTTTCCCCAAACACAACATAACTGTAGGCACCTCTATGCTGTAACCTTCTGGAATGCCTTTACCACTAAAACATTTTTTTCTCTCAAAAAATTCCTGCTCTTGCCCAGCTGGTGTAGCTCAGTGGATTGAGTGCAGGCTGGGAACCAGAGGGTCCCGGTTTGATTCCCAGTCGGTTGTGGGCCAGGTCCCCAGTGAGGGCCATGTGAGAGGCAACCATACATTGCTCTTTCTCCCTCCCTTCTCCTCTCTCTGAAAATAAATAAATAAAATCTTTAAAAAAAAAAATTCCTGCTCTTCTTTCAGAGCCGCACTTAAATGTCACGTCCTCTGTGAAGTTTTCCTGAATACGCCCACCAGAGCTGTCGCTACCTCTTGTACCCGTGTGTGTTATTTGAAAAATACCACTATTTTGGCCCTTAACAGACAGTTACTGTAATGACTTCTTCACACGTGGTTTCCCTGACACTCATGAGGGGAGACTAGACCTACTTCACCTCAGCGGTGTCTGGAACATTACAGACAAGCAAATGAAAACTCGTGTGAATGGCTGAGTGAGAGATTGTTGCTTCACACCTCCTCTTCTCACGGCCAGTTCTTGGATTCTGATGTGGTGCTGGCTGGGTGCCCTAGAGATCAAGGTCCAGTCAGTGGGGTTTCTTGGAGAAGGGGACTTTCTGTGGAGCCTGATAGGTCAGAGATATGTTAAAGCATCTTCTTTGCTGATTCCATCAGTCCCTAATTATCTTCCTTGGTCTGCACCCAGAAGACCCATCCCCATCCTGGTAACAGAGCTCCCACGCCTCCCAATAAGAAAGAAGAAGATTGCTTTCTCATGAGAGAGTTTCACAGGACACACACACACAAACAGTTGTGGACCCAACTTTGGGTGGCCTGGGAACAATGTCCAGTGGGGGACAGTAAGATATTTTTCTTTTACTCCTATTTGCTGAAATATATTCTGTCTTCTGAAAGTTGGTGGAAGGGAAGTCTGCATCACCGAACTCAAATTATTACCATCGAAGTGAAGTCAGTTAGACAGTGAACACCATCAGAGCCCCTGTTAAGTCATACGTTCTACTACTCAGGGCTAAACATATTCATGTGCAAGCACTATGGACAAGCAAGAAAAAAATAGTGTGGTGTGGTGGCTAAAGAACTGAATTGGGAATTAGATCTGAGCTCAAACCCATGTTTCACCCGCCTAACCAAATATCCCTGGACAAGTTACTCAACTTTCTTGTTCATTTAGTTCATCTTTGATGAAATGGGCAGAAAATGACATTTAGCTCATAGGATTGTTATAAGATTGAATGAGATGTAAAAACATTCAGCACATCAGAAGTATTCCATAAATGGTAGCAATTACTATCATTTAACCTATTTTCTGCAAGAAAGGAAAAAAAAGGTAAGGAATGGGCAATGTTACCTATCTCCCAAGAGAGTTAAATGAGGAAGCATTTAGTAAAAATATTTAGAATAGTGTTTTGCAAAGAAGAGACCTTAAAAATGTGGAAGTTGATCTAAAATTATTTAATATTTTTTCCAGAGTATAGTCAGAGATCCTCTTTAATAGTCTTGAACAGTTCTGAATCACTTCACCAGGCCAAAAAAAAAAAATGTGATGTATGTACCTACTTTAAAATTCTAATAAAATTATAATAATGTCCCTTATCATTTATATTATATTACATTATATATTTATATAATATACATAAAATTATCCATTTTTTTTAATGTAGTATTTTGGATCTCCAGGTTTAAAATCCCTGATCTCAATAAAAGTATAAAATTAGTACAGGTTAGGGGAAATAACAATTCCTGGTAGACTTTTTTCTTGGTCTTAAATGAATGAATTTATTATTCATTTAAAAAGCTCTTGCTAAACGAGGCAGGAAGTAATAAGTGTAAGTTAATCCACTCTTTTGGTGGAAGAAACAGGAAACAATGGCAACTCTTCCGTCTTCCCCCTTCAGAGTTGCAGTGCTTCAGTCTCTGCCCTCTCTGAACGTGCGGTAGCCTCTAATCCCCTTTTGGCCTTTCCTTTTGATTGAAGCTAATGGAATTGTTTCCCCCTTATGTCCTCATTTTCCATTCCTCAACCTGTCTGGACTTTTGCCTCTGAAGGTTAACATTGCTATGAAGTCATGTAAATTAATCATTACTATTTAGACAGATTTATTCAGCGTTCTCTCCCACAGATGTCTTTAAGCATGGTGAATCTGACATCTCAGATTGCCCAGTGGGGTTGGATATCATATTAGAGTGTCTAAGCCCAAAACCGAAAAATAAAGAATCCTGAAAAAATCCACAACTTTAGATTTAATTGGAGTTGAAGGAGAGAATGTGTTTCAAATAACTGGCCCACTAGGTTAGGAAATTCTTCTCAAGCAAGATTGCTGAGCATGGGTCTGGCTACACATAGAGATGGGCTTCGGTGAACTTACTTCAATTAATTGGCCTTAGTTGGGGGCATTAAAATTAGAGGAATGGAACATTGAAGAGAGCCTTACCCAACATTTCTGGGTAAAATGTGCAAATTCAAAGAATCGCAAACATTAGGGTTTACAAGGGTGTCTAATGAACAGCACTATTTATTATCGAGCTTCCTTGTGAGCAGCTTCTCAACAGAAGTTCAGGCAGCAAGAGATACAGTGATTGGCATGTGCCCTGACTGGGAGTTGAACCTGTGACCTTTTAGTCTGAAGGCCGGCGCTCAGTCCACTGAGCCACACCAGCTGGGGTGAAAGAGAGAACCCTTTGCTATTTTCGGTACTCTGGAGAGCGCATTTGAGTAGTGTCCTTATCACCATCTCTACGCTTGAGCTCTTCCTGTGAAGGGGACTTGATCCACCTTGGGGCTGTAGAACTAGTATCTACCCAAGAGTCAAAATCTGTCTCCCCCACCTGAGCAAATTCTCATCCCTGAGGAGAAAACATGTCTAATCCTTCTTCCACTTGACATTAAGCAAACTGTTTAATTAATTGCTCCATTTACTATTTCTTGAGCATTAACTACATCCTATGCATTGTGCCATACACTGGGGTATTATGGTGAACAGGCGAAATCCCGGTTCTCATGGAACATGTATCTCAGCATGGGAGAGATTTGATGATAGCTGTGATTCTTCTGGTCTGCAGGCTAACCACTCACGATTTCATAAACACCTGTGTGCAGTTCCTTCACTGTCCTGCTCCGCTTCCTCTGATTTTGCTCTAATTGTCTAGGACCCTTTCAAAGGGTGAGACATGACCTGAAGACCAGGAAGAAAGCAGGGGAGAGCAAGGCTTGTCTCTGCTGCCCTAGGTTAATTACTTTTCCTTGTGAGTCTCTGAGGTCCTCAACATTATCAGCCTTTCAGTTGAGCCCCCAGCTGTTCTATGGGATAGGGGAGGAGGGCAATGCCTTGACAATCTGAAGGATCTGAAATGGGTATCAGTTTCATTCTGATCTGGGGCACTCACATGGTAGGGTTACTCATGAATTGAGACCATGGACTTCAGGATCAAAGAGATCTGGGTTTAAGTCTCACTAACTCAAGCAAGCTGGACCAACTTTATGAGCTTGTGACCTCTGCAGTGATGGCAGGGATGGGGGAATGGCAGATGCAGGGAAGGGGGAACCGTGCTCAGAAGGACTCTGAACTTGCTTTAACACTCTGCTGTCACCATTTGGAAATTCTTAATAGTTTCTCAACATGGGTCCCTGCGTTTTTATTTTGCACTAGGTCCTGCAAATCATGTAGCTGGTCCTGTAAGCAAGTTATTTAACTTCTCTGACCTTTAATGTTATCATCTAATACACAGGGTTGAAGGTGATTCTTGTGAGCTTTAGATGAGACAATGTACAGGGTGCAGCAGACGTAAGGCCTGCTTGAGTGTATTTGATAAAGTAATGCTATGGGTGTAATAATTTACAGTTTTAATTTGAACATTTCACTTAAAATATGATGTGCTTGAGTGTGATACTGTTATGTTACAGAATTACATGCTTATGATTTTGTAATAAAAGACTGTAATAAAAGAGGGACATTATTGGTGCCAGACTGCATATATCATGCCTATCCCAGAGCAAGCGCCTCCCTTGCAAGCAATGTAAGTAATCAGCACTTCTTCCATGTACCATTAATTATGCTTGTCTGTACCTGTTCTATTGTCCTAACTCAATAATACATACTTGAAAAAGATGAGTTAACTTTTTCATTTTTTTCTTTACCAGGCATCTGATTTCTTTGGTTGCATATGACAAACTTTCTGGATAACTTAATTTGAATTCCAAAAGACATATTTAGAATTATAACATGACCTCAAAACAAACAAAAATGATAGTATGGCTGGAGAATAAGGCTTGGAAATGAACAGGAACCAAGATCCGATCCCAGGTAAGATTTGATCTCAGGCAGAAGAGTTCTGGCAAAGGTGCAATGTGTGAACTCCTACCATTTTCAGTCTCTCTGTCACTCTGCTATGGATTAAAATCCCAGAGAATGTGTGTCCATGACCTAACTTGGTCCACATGCTTACCCCAGACCAGGGAAAGACAGGGTATCTGATTACAGAACCATAGACTGGGGATGGAGTGGACTCCCCAAAAGGAAACTGAAGTGCTAATAGAAAGGGGAAATATGTCCTGAAAAATAAAAACAAAACAACAAATTTCTCCAGAGTGTCTGCTAGGTACCTGGCACTCTGCTAGGGGCGTCTGTGTAATTCATTTCACATTACATAGGAGGCTCAACATTCTGTAGGTATTTGCTGAATAAATGAATAATTGAGAAAACTTATTTCACCCTCACACAACTCTTGGGGGTTGGTAATATTTGCTCCATTTTACAAGTGGAAGAAACTAAGAATCTGAGAACTTAAAACAGTTTGCTCAAAATCACACAACCAGTAAGTGGTAGAGTTGAGATTAAAACGTGGTTCTTTCTGATTCTGAAGCTTACGTTTGTGCTGCCATCCTTCCTTGAAGTGTTTGTGAGACACTGTTCTAAACCTCAGTACCTTCTGCAGGGCCTTACTAACTCACGGGTCTGGATGCGTTGTTGTTCACGGGTGGATTCTAGGAAGTTCATCTGGGCCAGGAGAAGTTCATTTTGTAATTCTCTAGTTTTAGAAAGGAAGCGATGTGAACTGTGTGACCTTGGGTAAGTAAGATCTCTCAGTCTCTTCAACACTGAAAGGGTATGGTAATGTCATCTCCTGAAAGGTTATTGTGCAATCAGTTGAGAGGACGTTTATGAGGCTTCAGCACTGTTCTTACACACAGAAAGCCCTCGGAAATGACGCCTTATTTGTAGTTTCAAAAAAGGATAGAGAGACAGGAAGAAAGTGCTGGGGGAGGCATCAGTTTTCACTACCATATTTCATGGAAGTTAGGACTCCGCCAGCTGAACTGCTCATTTACATATCTCTTGGGAAAAGTGTTGCCAGTTAAGCTAAGACACAATGCTTTCTTACCACTTCCAGTTTTTTAAAACGTTTACCAATACTAAGAAACATGTGTAGACATAATTAGACATAATTTAGAGATATTTTCAATCAAAATCTCTTTTCGACTTCCATAGGTAAATGAGTATATATTTTTTAATCACAAATTGTTCTTCTGTATGTATAAAAAAGGAAAATGTAAGCAAAATACAGGTTTCTGTGGTCTGTTCAACTACTAATAGATAAGTCTGGGGAAAGAACGAAGCCAAGGTAGTCTGCAGAAAGAGCCCCTTTTGAATTTTCGTGGCTCAGTTGAAACCATCTTAGGATCTGAACTGGCAGAGAAGTGGGAGGAGCTCAGGACTCAGGGGAGAGGGGAGGAGGCCAAGCAGCCGCCATTAGTCATCACTGCTTTCCTAGTCCTTTAGCAGGTGATTTATTTTAGATATATATTTTTACCTTGTTTGGCCCTCACAAAACCTATTTGTGTAGTTATTTCCACTTCCCAGATCGGAAAACTGAGATTTACTTCTTTGTCCACTATGAGATCTGGGTCTCCGACTCCACACTTCTACTAAAGCAGACTGTCTCCTTGGGATACACTACATTGGTTAAGTCAGTACTAAGACTTCACATTCAAAATGGTTCATCCTTTTGGAAGCACTTTTTGAGTCAAATGTTAATGTGTTTTTCTACATAATATTATCAACTGAGCCATCCAGAGAGTTGGGGGATGTGGCATTTCTTAAAAGAGTGCTACACCGCTGTCTGGGAAGTTTCTATCAAGGCACTGGTACCGCTTTGCAACTGTTGATGCCGGTGCTGTGGGTTTTTTTTTTTATTCTCTTAGAAGGCACAAGTAGAAATTTTCCAGACAACAACTAGAGCACATATTTGTTCTTCCAAAGGTACATGGGTGCTTTGTTGACTAAAACGTCAATGACTGAGGTTGTCTTGTCATTTTGCCTGGAAATAATAACTCGGTATCTCCAGGCAGGCAATGCAACTACAGCGTTACTCGAGTCCAGCCATCTGACACCGGCGATTGTGAGGTGTGCCCTGTTTTCTGTGTGTTAAATGCTAACTAAAAATAGTCTTCTTAGAATACACAAAATAAGGCAGTAGAAAAGTTCGGGGAATGAGATATTCTGACCTTTTATTTCATTCCTTGCCTTGTCACAACTAGATTGTCACTGTAGAAAACTATCAAGCATTCGAAGATACCTTAGTATATACTTGGTGAATTCTCTAACTTAACAGGTAAGAAAACTGAAGTTCAGAGAAGAGTGGTGACTTAGAGCTTCCAAGGACACTCTGACTGCAGTAACCTGACTTGGGTTCTGTTGCCCTAAGCACTCTGCTCCATTATTTCAAAAGAGTACACCTCATTGGCAGTTCTGTGCTGTCCTGTCTCTAAAAGCTCCACAGTGTTCTCTAATAGCTCACTATCTGTTCTGGATATTTCCAATGGCTTTCGTTTCCTTGGCCTTTGAGTCCCAAATCAAATGTCCTGTCTTTTTGGAACGCCACTCTCATCCCTGCTTCCACCTCCGCCTCCTCAGGCAGCTGATTGTTCCAGGTTTTGTTGAATCACAGCACATGGTTCCTATTCCTCTCATGTGGCTCATCACGTTGTTAACTATGAATTTATTTGCTTCTAAAAACTTTTTAATGGGAAATTTCAAACAGATAAAAATGAACAGAATCGTTTAAGGAACCTCCATGTATCCATCCTTGGCTTCAACAATTACCAACATCCTGTCATTCTTGATTCTTCTCATTACCTGCCATCACTCTCAACCACAACTCAATATTTTTTTATTTAAAACATTTTTTTAAAATTTATTTTACAGGAGGGAGAGGGAGAGGTCAGCTTGTTGTTCCACTTATTTATGCACTTATTGGTTGCTTCTTGTACGTGCCCTGACCGGAGCTCAAACCCACACCTTGGCGATCGGGACAATGCTCGAACCAAGTGAGATACCCGGCCCGGTCTATATTTTAGTAATTTGTTTCATGTGATGTAAAATCTACATGTAATGCAATGCAGAGTAACAAATGAATATGCTTGTGTAACCCACACATCTATCAAGGTTTTGTACATTTCCATCATTCCAGAAAGTTTTCTCACAGCCTCTCAGAGTCAGGCTTCCGCTTACCTTCTACCCCTCCACTCTCCAGGCAAATTCAGGTAGTTTTTTTTCCATCATGAATTATTTGACAATGGGTTAGTTTAGAACGTCACATAAATGCAGTCATATAGCATGTTCCGTTTTACATCCAGCTTCTCTCACTTGATATACTTTCTATGAAATTCATTTATGTCATTGTATGTCTGTACTTCATCCTTTTTTATGACTAATATTCTGTTGTATAAATGAATATACTATAGTTTTGTTTATCCATTCTCTTGTTAATAGACATTTGGGTTATTTCCAGTTCGGGACTATTAATAATAAAGGTTCTATTAACACCCACGTTCAAATATTTTTCGTGAATATATACTTCCATTTCTCTTGAGTTAATAACTAGGAGTGAATTACTGGGCCACAGTGTAGACATATGGTGTTGTAAAGTGGTCGTACCATTTTACATTCCTGCCTGGGGTGTAGGAATGCACGTGGTTTGGCTGCTCCACGTTATTTCCAGTTTTGTTGTCTGTCTTCTTAATTTTAGTCATTCTGGACACTACATGGTGGCGTCTCATTTTGGTTTGAATTTGCATTTCTGTGATGAATAGTGATGTTGAGCACCATTTCATGGGTTTATTGGCCATTCATATGTCTCCTTCTTTTCTGAAGTGTCTGTTTAAGCTTTTGCCTGTTTTTTAAAAGATTTTATTTATTTATTTTTAGAGAGAGGGGAAGTGATGGAGAAAGAAAGGAAGAGAAACATCAATGTGTGGTTGCCTCTCACGCTGGAGACCTGGCTCGCAACTCAGGCATGTGCCTCGACTGGGAATCAAACTGGCAACAGTTTGGCTCACAGGCCCGTGTTCAATCTGCTGAGCTGCACCAGCTGGGTTTTTGCTCATTTTAAAAAAGTTGGTATGTTTATTTATTACTTGCATTGTAGTCATTCTTTATATATATAATTTTTCAGATATATATTTTATGAACATTTCTCTCCACTCTGTGATTTGCATATTTGTTTGCTTAACAGTGTCTTTTGATAGAGTTTATTTTATCAGACTTTTATTTTACATACCATCTTCATCACTAAGCTCCTAGTAGGTTTCTAGAGGGAAAGGCCGGGATTTGTTTTAATCTTACGCCTCCAGCCTCCGGCACAGAGTCTGTCCTATGAGTCCAGCACTGAGTTTTCTGGAAGAAGGCAAGAGGAAATATATGTTTCCCTGTCTGTCTACTGTCTCTTTGGGGGATCATCCCTGACCTCACTATCCAATGCTTCTGGTTCGGGTGAGCTCACCTCTTTCTGACCCATGCTTAGGGATGGGCACTTGACCAAAACTGAGTCAATCGAAGCTTTCGCAGCATTTCTACAAGAAATAAGAGCGTGGAGATACCCTACCCTCTTCACACCAGGACATCATCAGGACATCATCAGGACATTGCAAGGCTGGAGTAATTGCTGGCCATCTTTGCACCAAATGGATTGATCCGACTTGAGTATGAAGTCAATTCAGGAATTAAGAAATGAAAAATGAATCCTCAAAAAAATTAATTGCTTTCAATAGTGAACCATTTGTTAAATAAAACTTTTTTAATAGAATTTGAAATGTAAAAATGACAAGGTAGAGCTGTCCTGGTTAAAGATGCATGTATGGGTCCCCCTACAGCCATGGCTGCCACCTTCACTCCCGCCGATCCTGGGCTCCCCTGTCCCCAGACGAACTGCTTCTGAAAGGTGATGCTGAGAAGACTGAGGAGGAGCTGGAAGAGGAAGACAATGAGGAGCTAGACAAGACCCCGTTGGAGAGACTCTGGGGTCTGACAGAGATGTTTCTGGAGAAGATTCAGTCTGCAGCTTTTGATCTCTTCTTCTTTGTGGCTCAGAAAAAACACACAGGTTTTCCAGGGCAGCCTTGTGGATTGGGGCAACTTCCTTCATGATCCTGCTTCTTCCTGTTGTCTGGAAGACTGAGAAGTTGCAAATGGAGCAACAGCAGCAACTGCAGCTGTGGCAGGTACTTCTAGGACCTAACACAGGGCTGTCAGGAGGAATGCCAGGGGCTCTACCTTCACTTCCTGGAAAGATCTAGATTGTTACTACTATATTGGACCTGTCTTGGTGGAAAAGTTTGAAAATCAATAGTGTTTGAACTGCTAATTTAAAAAAAAAAACGTTGGCACATTGACCTAGCTAAACCTGGTTGGGAGAATTTTCCCCATGTTGTCTCATGGAGAGACTCCCTACTTGCAGCTGTGCCCTCCAGGCTATCCTGACTTACTGCTTCTGCCCTCACGCTGATACCAGAGCACAGCAACGCAGATGGTCACTCAGCCCTGACCATCCGCGTCCTTCGCTAAACTTCTCCCGACCAGAAGATCTCAGTATCTCACTGTGGGGTAGGAACTGACGCCCCTGGGAAAAATGTATCTCTGACTATTAGCGACTGCTTTGTTTTGACATGCACACAATATGAAATACAAAATGCATTGCAGCTGTGGTGTAAAAGCAGCCACTGTGACCTTCTATGTGTGTTGGAAAAGGGGGAGGGCTGGCAGCAGCTTACATCACGGCGTGGGCTCTGTGGAGTGCAGAGCAGGGGCTTACTTGCTCTGCACATTTTGGCTGTTAGACCCCTGTGTGTCTAAGAGAAAAAAAGCCAATTTTCATTTTTGTATTTAAATATTAAAAAATGATTCCAACTAAAAAAAGATGTATTATGTGTGCCTATGTGTGTGTATATTTGTCTGTGTGTCTGTCTATGTGTGTGTGTGTATGTATCTATGTGATCTGTATGCCTGTGTGTCTGTCTATTGTCTGTGTGTCTGTGTGTGTTTGTCTCTTTATATGTGTGATGTATAAGTGACTATGAGACTGCGTGCATATGTGTGTGTGTGCGTGTGTTTGAGTGCACGTGTATTTGTGTAGCTTGAGTGCATGTCTGTATCTCTGTGTGACTATATTTTTGCTGCATGTATTTTTCTGTGAACGATATTGTGGTTTAGTTCGTGTGTCTCTGTCTGTTTATGTGTAGTATATGATATGAGTTTGTGTTTGTGTATGTGTCTGTGTTGTATATAGCATGTATATGTGTCTACATATACAGATGCACTTGAGCTAGTATGTATGAGTCTGTGGGTGTGTTTACATGACTCTATGTGTGTATATGTTTAGGGAAAGGATAAAGCTACCGCTATGCTACTCTGTACTTCGTGCAACTTAGGACAAGTTGCCCTGTCCGGTGGGGCAGGAGCAGTCTTGGAGGTACGGTGTGGCTGGCCAAGTGGGGACTGGAGTTTAGCCTGCGTCAGAGCCTCCCCTGGTGCCTTGGAGAAAAGAACAACTTGGCAGGGGTGGAGGGCAACTTGGAAGGCCTGGAAGTCCATTCAGCCTCTCCTTTGCTGGACAGTCACCCTCCCATAGGATCTAGTCTGACAACTACCTAAACCAATGTTCTCTAGTGGTTTCCAAGTGGAATTTTTCTAGAGAAGTTCATGGCACAGTTCCTCCAACTGAAGGCCAGACACGGCATAGGCTCCAGGGGTTTGAGAAAGCATTTCCAGCGGGCCGCCTGTTTCCCTCTTCCTCTGGCCTTGTCATGTCATGGCCCTGGGCTCTCTTCTCCCACCTGTTGCCTCGTTACAGAAGAATGCTTGTTGGGGTGTAGGGTTGCACATTATTGTCATGGCTCGTCACATAGTTTGCACTTTATTAAAATGACTCATGGCCGAGAGGCTGTGGAGCTGTGATTGGGTGGTGTTAGGGAAGAAAGATATAGATGGTGCCAAACCAGGCTAGATGGTGAGTGAGGTCTTAGAACCGGGGAGTGGGTAAGCAGCTTAAACCTGGAAGGGAAAACTGGTACCAGAGGTGGAAACCAGTAAGATTATTAGGACTTGCAGTCATCTGAGATCTTTATACCCAACATGAGCATCTCTGCCCACTTTAGCTTCTCAGCAGAAACTCCCTCTTCGGCAGTTTGACATGTGGCGTCTTGTGATCGATGACCTGGGGCATGTTGCTCCGCCATTGTGAGCTTCTGTTTCTTCAGCAGTAATCCCTCCTGCCTGACACGGGTGGTGGGAGACACTGCACACGGGGTGCTGAGGGCAGCGCCGAGTACGTGTCAACACAGTCTTTTCTTTCCCTTTGCACTCTATGCCCCCTTCCTCTCACCAGCCTGGGGTGCCCATAGCGCTCTCCTCTGTGCGTTTGGTAGAGCATCCAGCCCTGACTTAGCACTTAGCAAACACTCAGTATTCACTTGAGTACAGAGATGAGGGCAGGCAGGCAGGTAGATAAAGGGCAAGTAGGAAGTAGCAGGTAAGGAACAAAGTTGGAACATTTTCCCATCATTGGAAATGAGCTACTGGCACCCTTTGAAGATGAGAGTTGAGAAAATAAATTAGTTTGTGTATAAAATGTGGCTCTAGGTGGCGGTTAGGGTGGGGGAGTCCAGCGGGCCCTTCTAGTCAGTGTTTTCCCCTTACTGACCATCTGTTGGGTGTCCAGTGAACTAGTTCTGTTACTTTCCTCCTGAGACGACAGTTTGGATTTGGAAGACTTCGAGTGTACATGCAGTGGCACCTGTTCCTGCCAGAGGATCAGTTTAGAGAGGCTTAAAGGAGCCTGAGTTGAGGAAGAAAGAAAGAAAGAAAGAAAGAAGGAAGGAAGGAAGGAAGGAAGGAAGGAAGGAAGGAAGGAAGGAAAGGAAAGAGAGAAAGAAACAGAGACAGGAGAAAAGTTTGATTAATAGTGAGGGACCCAGTAGGCAGGTAAGGGCTGTCAAGGCCATAATGCATACCTACCAATAATATACCAGCTATTACAGAACACAGGGTTAGCTGCTGAGATTGTGAAGTAGAAGGCACATTTCTTGCCCTCCAGGAATGTCCACTCTAGGGAATGGAATTGGTACAAGACTAAAAAGTATGAAGCACTAACTATCTATTCAGCACTGGCACAAATATTTTAAGATAAAGCTAAGAAAGAAATATTATTCTTCAGGGAATCTAAAGTGCAGAGAGGGTAAGAAACTTTCTCTAGGTCACCCAGCAAACACGTAGAACTGGGAGAGGAAGACAGGTTTATCTGGCTCTCATGGCGTCATGCTGCTCCCAGGTCTATGAGCAACGGCACCAGGGCACGCATGTCGAAGAGAATTAACTTTACAAGGGTCCCTAGGTTTGGTGCCATATAAGTAATGGAGAATGATTGTTGCAGGAGTCTAGAAGAAAAGAGCTGTATGGAAACCTTAGATAGAAGGGGGAGCTTTGCAGAGGGAGTAGGTCCTCAAATAGATACTAAAGGCAGAATATGAATCCAATAAGAGAAAGATGGAAGGAGAAGCTTTTCAGGTGGGAAGAGTCAAATTATGAGCACAGGTGGGAGGCGGGAAAATTCTCACCTTCTGGGTTTGTGTTATGCCGTGTGCAGTACTGGAGAGAGCACAGCCAGCTCCGAACTTCCTAACAGTGCAGTGGTAGGCCAGTCACCCATCTCCCCAAGCCTCAGTTTTCCTGTCTGTACAATGATTGTGATAATAGCCACCTCATAGGGCTGTTGAAGACCTGAGACAATGTATTCAAAGCAACCGTTTCCACAAAATCACCAATCTAAGTTAGATCTCAATCTAAATCATGTAGTATTCAATTTCCCCTCTCATAGTATCCTATTTTCCTTTCTGCTTGCAATTGAATCAACTTTATACTTGTGTGCTTATATATTGAATGTCTTTTTCATGACTGTCAATTCCATGAGAACAGGAACAATTCTGCTCTTCTCAACACCACCTTTTTAGTGTCTAGAACCATAGGCATTCAATAGCTCTTTGTTAAATGAATGAACACATAAATGTACAAATGAATAAATAAGCTCATGAATAAATAAATAATTATATCTATGTCTGTGCCATGACTCCAAGAATCTCAGGGAAATTATGTCTTTTCTGTGCTGAGAGGGCAGGCCGCTGAAGCAGGGAAAGCCTTCCGAGAATGTAGTTAGAGAATCACGGGGCCTCCCATCAGAAGGGTGTCAGGTCTCCTGTCCGCCTCCTGCTGCTGCACGTAACTATCTCTGAGTGGGAAGAAAATTACACAAACTTGCACTTCAGCTGGTTCCAGGGTTTCACAACCCAGCTCTTTCTGTCTTGCTTAAATCTGATGTGCTGCTTCACTAGTGTGACTTGTGATGTGCCAAGTGGAAAATGACTCTGCATGATCCCAGGCTGCCTGGCAGTAACCCTGAGTGAATGTCTAGACTCTCCAATAATAAAGTCATCTAATCCAGTGCAACACAATAACCCTTTTTGCAGAGTGGGGAGGAGGGTAGGGGAAAAACAGATAAACTAATAATTACTAGGCATTTGATGCATACATTCTATGAGTTCCATGACAGAGGTCAGCAGAGAGAACTGGGTGCAGTGGAGTCTATACAGCCCCTAGGTGAGGCAATGTAAATACAGTTGGATAACATTTACAGCTTTCAGAAAGATGATTACATGTATACTTTCATATGAGTCTCCCTGCAGCCATAAAAAATGAGAAAGCCTGGATAATATTTGCATTGTTATTTGTTTCTAATTTATAAAGGAAAGTGAGGCAACTGGGGACAGTCCAGGATGTAGAGCTGGTTTCAGCTGCAGATATGAACCGATTGCCCAGACTCGTGACTGTCAGTTTAGGGAACTTGCTCTTAGACTGCACTTCATGGACTGGCCTTTATATTGGTCAACAGTGTGAGCATGCCTGCATTGGCACAACCTCTCTGCCTTCTATAACGTATTTCCAACGCAGTTTTGTGATGGAACATCATAACTGAATAAACCAAGGGTAGGCAAGCTAAGACCTATGGGCCACATTGACCCATTGCAGGCTTTTGTAAATAAAATTTTATTGAAAAGTAGCCAAGCCCATTCATTTTCTCTTATCTATGGGTGTTTTTGCATTACAAAAGCAGAGTTAAATAGCTGCAACAGAAACTGAACTACTCACAAAGTCTTACATATTTACTATTTGGTCCTTTATCAAAAAAAAGTTTGCCACCCCTAGAATAAATAAATGGAATGGTTCATTCAAAATACACAGTGGGTCGTAACTGATGGGAATGAGAATTGGCTTCAGAATCTCACTTCAGTCACTCAGCTGGATGACTTGAAGCAGTTATGTTCTCTGGTCCTGTTTCTGCACCTCTCACCTTATAGAGTTGCTGTAGAATTTCTAAGAGGTAAGGTATATGTATTATGATAGGGTTTGGTCCCATGTAACAGAAAACACAAAATAAAAGTGTCTTTCAGACAGCAGACCATTTCTTTCATGTGGAAATCACTCGTGGGTGTTGGTCTGATGTTGTACGGTGTGAGAAACCCAAACCCTTCCACCTCATTTCTTTACTGGATGTGCCTTTCCTTTTAAGGTCCTCTCTTGGTCCAGTATGGCTGCTGGCATTCCAGCCACTGTGCAGTTGTTGTTATTACTACTAATGATAACATGGAAATTAGAGGAAACACACCAAAAATCGAATACAAAAAGCCTGGAAACAGAGACATCAATAAAGACCAGTCAGCAAATTGGCATTAATTCAAATCTAGCCAAGATGAGGCCTCCTGCCACAGGTGAGGCAAACAGCATTATTTCATTTATTCCATTTCTGGGGTACACTGAGGAAGATGGGGCAACCATGTTTTACCTGTATTTATAATCTAACACTTTACAAAGCATTTCCATATTTATTACTTCATTTGTTCTTCAAAATAGTCTGGAAAGGTAAGATGAAGAGATCTTATTATTATTTCTACTGTACACATGACTCACACAGGTGCTAAGTAACCAGATTCCAGTACCTCCTATCTTCCCAAAGACGGTTAGATCTTCGGATATTTGTTGGAAACGAAAGGCAAACAATCATTGCGTGTAAGAAAGAAAATGATTCCAAACCAGGACCCCTAGCAAAAACAGCTAATCATCTGGCTCCGCTTCAATGAGCCAGTACCCTCTCCTGTAAGACAAAGATAAGAGTGGGTGTTGACTTCTGGGTTTGTTGTGAGGACAGCAGACAGTGACTGTACTGCATACGGCACACAGGCCAGGTCATTAAAATCACTGTTATTAACTGGGCTTACTTTTCTATCTGGCGTGTTCTTGGAAAGACACTTCCCTTTACTGCGCACCATTTAACTTTTCTCGGAAAACAAGGGCTTGGACTAAGGGATTTGCTAAACTATCTTCCTTATCTGGAATTTCATCAACCTGGGAACCTGCCTTTTAAAAGGAAACAGCTCAGACAGGAGGTGAGGTTGGAATTCTCCCTCTGGTCACAAGCTACCTGTGTGTCTCTGGACAGGCCAAACACGTTTCTCTCTGCGTTTGTAAAATAGGGACAAATGGTATCTAGATTGTTGGAAAGGCAAAGATTGTGAGGATAAAATTAGGTATGTGTGTCCAGGACCCGCAGATTGTAACTTTTTCAAAGGCAGGGACCCATCTGCTTTGTAGATTTAAAGTCAGTGATACCATTTCAGAGGGTTGGCTGCAGTATGAGTAAATTCATGTAAAGTATCAGGAACAAGACCTGGCACAAAGTAAGCATTCAACAAACATTTTTATTATCATCACTTTTTTCACATCTGCCCCCAACAGTCCTGGTGTTCAGTAAATGGTGAAGTGGTTATAAATGTGTCTGCGTAGGTGAGTACCGTGAAATGTGCCCCCAGAGCCGGAAATTCTCGGCTGGAGCAAAGCCGCATGCATGCCTTTTAAAGTACAGTGGCTCCAAAGTTCCCCAAGCGAGGTCGTGCCCCGCACCACCTACTAGCTGGACCCGGCCCAAGGCGGCGGCGAACTGGCGTGGGCCAATCCCGGGCCGGGTTCAAAGGACCAATCCGGGCGTATTTTACAGGGACAACGGCCGGCCGGGGCGGGGTCTGGTGCGGGGCGGGGCCTCAGCCCCTGGCTGGGACCGCCCAGTCCCGCGGCGGTGCGGCTCGGCTCGGCAACCTGCAGAGTCCGCTAACTGAAATGTAATTTCAGATTGGACAAGTAAGTGATCCTCCTCTCATTCCCACGTGTGCACCAGGGTCTTCTGCAGACGCACAGCGCGCACGTTAGCCAATCGGAGAGCGCACCCGGCCGAAGCCTGCCTCCCTTTTTCTGCGGTCGCCGCCTCCTCTTCCTGTTCCTAGTCTGGCTGATTAAGTCTCATTCCAGCCGGGCCTTGGTTCCCGAGATGTTGTTGAGTCCCCAGTGTCCTCTCCTTGGTGAGGCATCGTGCCACTCTACGGGAGGGTCGGCCTTTGCTGCATCCTCAAGGCTGCTTATTAGGTGTCTGGAATCCGAGGTCCTCTGCTATCACTGTCCAGTTATCTATGTTCACCCTTTCCCCCCCAACTTCCCGCATTTTAGGATATTTTCCCAGGCATTTTTGCGCCTTTGAATTCAAATCTGGGTACCTTAGGTACTTTAAGGCCTGTGCTGCTTGTAACTTTAAACGCTTTCAGCAGCTTGTGATGTTTGAGGTGCAGTTTAGTTTAGATGGTATAATGCTGTTTGGTTACAGTTATCCTGGGTAGGAAAGCCCTGGGGGAATCTTCCCATTTTTATTAATTTTCCTTCTTTTAAGGGATCGACAAGATGCAAACGATGAATTTCTTTAATCATTGGCTATTTCCCACTAAAACACTTCTGTTTTAACTAATTTTGTTCCTAAATTAAAGGATCAGCCATTAACCAAGAAATGGCAGAGCCATAATCATCTGGTTAATTTTTAAAATGGGAGTTCTGGAGGGAAGATACGATTATGCTTTTGAATTGCAAATCTTCTCTTAATATGTGGCTGTTATTTAGATGATTGTTTTGCTTGCTTTTCCTTACATTCCCATAAGCCACCACGTGTATATCCTGATTTTTTACTTTTGAAGTTGCCACCTGGGTTTTCCAGCCTTATCACTTGCCTCCAAATGATAAGGCTGGAAGTCTCCTGTTAATGAGGTCCTCTGCTTGGCTCTTGGCCTGAGGGCCACCGCCTGGCTCTGGGAGGGACCAGCTGAGGAGAACCTCCTCCTAGTGGGAGCCCGGAGGACTGCTATTAAGGATGATTGGAGGGAATACACCAGAGGGGGTGAGAAGGGCCTAGAAATTGATTTGAGCGGTAGAAAGGTTGGGAGTCTCCATGGCTGGATTTGGATGTCCAAACGTGTATTGGGAGAAGGGAATAATCCCAAGCGTGATCTGTGTCTTTTTAGATTAAATTAAGTTTACTGGGAGGAGACTGGGCCTTCTTACAGGCAATGTTAATCTTTGCTGTGGGCCTTTTCTTATCCTAGAATCTGGTTACTTTTCCCTAACCTTTCACTTAGTTCAAATCACAGTCAATTACCAGCTGGTTTTGAAAACAATTTGAGGTCATGAATCTTGCCCTTAAACTCCCAGCCAGAGTGGGGGAACCACCCTGCTTCCCACGGGATTTGATATTATTTTCTCAGAATGTACTATAGAGATCGTTTAACCCCTCACCTGCCCATCTTTTTATAAGGTGGGATATAGAATCAACCCAGGTGGTGTAAGGGGAGGTCATCTAAGCCAGTGCTTCAGTTCATTCATTGTTCACTAATCTTGTGGCATGTGTGAGCCTGACACTATGGTAGGCTCTGGGAAAGTAAAGCCAACAAGACTTAGTCTCTGCTTTAAAGCTTTCACCTAATCTGCTTCTATCTAGTCTGATGAGGGAGATTATGTGATAGTGAGATTAGTGCTGTGGCAGGGTATGCAGAAGATGCCAGAGGGTGAGAGAAGGGCAAATGGCCCAATGTGGGGCTTTGGGGAAGACTTCCCAGAGGAGATAATAACCAAACTGTGTTACGAAGCCTTGGTATGAGTGGGCTGGAGAAAGACAAAGGGGCAAGGATTTGGGTTTATTTGATTTGGGAAAATTGAGTTTTCTCTATTGCACATTGATTAGTATGGCTCATCAGGAAAGGGTGAGGTAGCAATCATCAGAAAGGAGGCTGGGTGGGTGAGTCACGTTAAGAGAATTTGAAATGTATCTCTCCTGTTTCAGAAAGTTAATTCTGGCTGCAGGGTGGAGGCTGGAGAGAGGCTATTAGAATACAGGTGAAAAATGGTTAGGATAGTAATTACGAAATGGAGAGAGATTGGGAGAATAGGATGGTTAGGAATTAATCACTGATTGACTGTGGGGGATGAAGAAAAAATGTGGCAGTCATGGTACCATGGGGGAAAGAAGGCATTCTTAACTGGGGTATTTCTGAACAGCTTTATCAACATTTAATAAACGATACATTTAAAGTGTCTAACTTGAGAAATTTTGATGTAAGTATGTATCCATGAAACCATCATTATAGTCAAGATGAAGAATATTTCTAATACCCCCAAAGATTTCTTGTGCCCCTTGGTAAGCCCTCCCTCCATTGTACCGCCCTCCCCCCAAGCACCCAGTGATCTACTTTCTTCACCATGGATTAACATTTTTTAGGATTTTACCTGTGGGGTCATATAATGTGTGTCTTGTGTAGTGACTTTTAGTTAATCATCTTGAGATTCATCCATGTTTATGTACATACATGGTTCATTCCTTTCTTTACTAAGTAGTATTTCATTGTTATTATATTGTACTTTGTTTATCCATTTACCTGTTGGTAGATATTTGGATTATTTGCTGCTTTTTAGCTACTACAAGTAAAGCTGCTATGACTGTTTGTATAAACGGACATAGGCTTTCATTTCTATTGGTTAAATACCTGGAAGTGGAATAGCTAGTTCATGTGTGAGGTGTATGTTTAATTTTTTAAGAAACAGTCACCTGTATTTCAAAGTGCTTGCGCCATTTTACCTCCTCCTCAGCCGTGTGTGAAACTCCCAATTGCTCCAACACTCTGTGTCCTCACTTTTTAATTTGAGCCATTCTAATGTGGAATCCTGTCACATGGTTTTAATGTGTATTTCCCTAATGACTAGTAATTTCAAGCTTCTTATATATTCTCATTGTAAGTCCTCTGTCACATCGGACTTTTCGTTTTCTTAACTGTCTTTTGAAAAGCAGAGTTGTTAATTTTGGTAAGGTCTAGTTTATTATTTATATAAGGTCTAGTTTATTATTCTTTTATGGATGATGATTTTGGTGTTGTATCTAAGAAATCATGCCTAGTCTGAGGTCTCAAATATTTTCTCTTATTTTTTCAAACATTATTGTTTTCCGGTTTTACATTAAATCCATGATTCCTTTTAAGTTAAGTTAATCTGTAGCACCAGGTGTGGAACAGCTTGCTTGTTTATTTATTTATTTATTTTGCGTATCAGTTGTTCCAGCATCATTTGCTGAAAAGCCTATGCTTTCCTCATTAATTTGCCTTTGCACCTTTGATCAAAATCTATTTACCATGTATATATGTGGGCCTATTTCTGGTTGTTTTATTCTTTTCTGTGCAGCTTTTTGTTTATTTTAATGCCAATACCACAAAGTCTTGATGAATATAGTTTTGTAATAAGTATTAAAGTCAAGGTATATAAATCCTTCAACCTTGTTTTATTTTTAAAGTTGTTTTGGTTATGGTAGATCTATTATATTTTCACAATTTTACAGTCATTTTGTCTACTTCAAAGTAAAGGTCTGCTTAGATTTTAATTGAACTTTTATTAAATCTATACATTAATTTGGGGGGCAATCGACGTGTTAAATATTGAGTCTTCTGACACGGACACCATATATCTCTTGATTTATTTAGGTCTTCCTTAATATCAGCCATGTTTTGTAGCTTTCAGTAGGTAGGTCTTGCATGTCTTTGTCAGATTACCTGTAGGTATTTTATATATTTTTTCATGTAAATGATACTGTCTTTTAAAATTTCACTTTTCAATTGTTTGTTAGATGTGTGTTGATCATGTATCCTACCATCTTGCTAAACTGCTTGTTAGTTCTCGTAGCTTTTTCGTTGATGGTATCATATTTTCAGTGCAGGTAATCATGTTCTCTGTAAATAAGGACAGTTTTACTTCTTGCTCTCAGTGAGGATGCCTTTTATTTCCTTTTCTCGCTATAGTGCACTGGTTAGAAGCATTTTTTAAAAATCATTAACTATGATGTTTGATGTAGGTTGTATATTCTCTGTAGAAGACCTTTATCAGATTTAGGAAGTTGCATTCTATTCCTACTTTCCTGAGAGGTATTGTTTTTTGGGTATTTGTTTTTAAATGAACAATGGATGTTGTACTTTGTCAGTTTTTCAGTTTTTTTCTATAACTATTGAGATCATTTTTAAAATTCTTAATATGATGAATTATTGGACTGGCCAAAAAGTCCATTAAGTTTTTTTTCTGCAAAATAAAAGACACATTTTTTATTTTCACCAATAACTTTATTGATTTTGATATTTTGAGTATGTCAGCTATCTCCTGTATTGGCTTCTAGTGGGTAGAGGCCAGGGGTGCTGCTAAACATCTTCCATGCATGAGACAACCCCTTAGCAGAGAATTATTTGGCCAAAATTGTTATAGAACAGGGTGGGGGCAACCAACAATATACTGTTACCAAAAGGATCCCCCTTGTGCTCCTGGGGTCCCCTCCCCATTCTAGGTTATGCTCACCGCCAAAGGAAAGACGTCTCTCAATGCCAGAGACTGGTGAAAAGGAAAGGAATTATTTATTTAAAGTTATACAGGCTTGGAGTAATGACTTAATGTCTCCTTAAGATACTAAAGTTCTTTGGAATACCTGTTCTCTAGAATACCCACAAACGCACGCAGTCCTTTCTTCTCCCCCTGCCCAGTCTGGGGTACCATATGTCAGGAAACAAAGTAGAAGTCCGTGATTCAGGCAGCCCCTCGGTTCCGGCACCATCCTCTGTGTCTCCAGTTAATCCAAAGTTAATCTCCAGTTAATCCAAAACCATGTGGCACCTCCTCATGGCCCACCAGCAAGAGTCCTTTCACCCCTTTTCTTCCAGGCAAAGTCTCTCCTGCTTCCTAGGCCGTGTGGCAAAAGGAGCCCCAAAGCCACGTGGTCCTGCCCTCTCCCTAAGCCGTGGGGTCCTGACTTTCCTTCCCACAGCATCTCTCCTACATTCTTCCGAACTGCTAAGAGAGAGCTCTGCATCACTGCTACATCTTGCTTCCCAGCTTCCTAAGTTGTGTGACAAAGAGAGCCCCAAAGCCATGGGGTTGTCCCCTCTCACCAAAAGCCCTGTGTTCCTCCCCTCCCAGTTATATCTTGGGTGGAAGTCACTTCCATGCCCCTGGCTCAAAACATGGCCACAGCTATTTAACATATCTATGAAACCAGTTAAAGGTTATAGATACGCTAAATGACCATGCCAGAGGTTAGCTGCAAAGCTGCTGCTCTGTAAAACAGCTCTGAATGGTCCTGCTCCAGGAGTCCCATCCCCCGCCCGTTCAGACTTGTGGTGGTGAGGACATCCTATATATATATTTCTAATATTCCCTGGACACCTTGAGTTCTGGACCCCTTTTACAAATCCCTATTTGGGACCCCCCTCTTGGCTTTACCCTGTTACAAAATGTTGATAGTACCAAGAAACTTTGCAAATAACTTTTGACATGTCAAAAGTTATAACTTTTGATCAGTCACAACACCTTCTCCATACACTGCACAAATCTCTTTTTTTGCATTGCAGTTGTGCTTTCACCTTTCTTGAAATAATAAAGCATAATATGCAAAAAAAATGTGCATTTTCTTCCATCTTCAGTATTAAAATGGCTGTACAAAAATTCACCAATTTGATGTTAGTTTTTAAATGCATGCTGATATGACGGCTGTCACAATATAATCTAACAACATTGTTTCGAACGAAGTTAGAGACAACTAAGCACTGCTAGAGCCATCGTACTAAAAAAAACTAAATGAACTTTTTGGCCAATCCAATACAGTCATTGATTTATTTATCTTTTTTTGCATATTAAACTGACAGTGTATTCCTGAGACAAATCCCACTAGGTCAGGATCTATTATCCTTTTTGTATTTTGTTGGATTCTATTTGGTAAAATTTGAAGAATTTTTGCATCTCTGTTAATAATGGATATTGATTTATAGTTTTCCTTGTATTGTCTTTTTAAGTTTTGATCATCAAGGTAATTTTGGTCTCATAGAAGGAGTTGGGAAGCATTGCCTCCTTTTTGATTTTTTTGGAAACATTTGTGTAGATTAATTTATTTCTTCTTCATGTTTTGTAGAATTTACCAGTGAAGCCGTCTGAACCTGGAATACTTTTGTTCTGAGGGAGGAGAAAGTCAATTGTTTTAATGATATAGGACTATTCAGATTATGTTTCTTTTTGAATGAATTTTGATAGTTTGTGTATTTTAAGGTATTTGTACATATCATCTAAATTGCTCAAAATATTCCCCTATTATCATTTTAATATCTGTAGAATCTGTTGTGATTTCATCTCCCTCATTTCTAATGTTGGTTATTTATGATTTTTTTCTTTATCTTCCTGATAATTCTGGCCAGATATGTATCAATTTTATTGATCTTCTCAAAGAACCAGCTTTTGGTTTTACTTATTTTCTCTATTGCTTTTGTTTTTTAATTTATTGGTTTCTGCTCTGAAATTTATTATTTCCTTCTTCCACCTCCTTTGGTTTCTTTTGCTCTTTCTAATTTCTTACGGTGAATGATGAGGCCATGTGTTTGAGACTTCTCTCCTAATATAGGCGTTTCATATTATAATCCTACCACTTCTGCTGTTTTTTTATTTAGTAAAAATCTTTTTAGTTTTATTTTTGATCCATGGCTTATATAGAAGTTTGTTATTCAGTTTCCAAATATTCGAGGACTTTCTACATATCTTTCTGTTATTGATTTATAATTTAATTCCATGCGGTCACAGAACCTACTTTGTATGACTTGAAATCCTTTTAACTTTTTGAGACTGTTTTATGGCCCAGAATGTGGGCTATCTCAATAAATGTTGCAAGTGCACTTGGAAAGAATGTGTTTTCTTCTCTTCTTAGAGTGCTTTTTATAAATACATGCCTATAAGGTCAACTTTATTGACTGCTACTTATTCTATCAATAACTGAGAGGGGGTATTGAAATCTCTCATGATAATTGTGGCTGTATGCATTTATCCTTGAAGTTCTATCAGATTTTGTTTTATGTATTCTGAGGTACTGTTATTAGGTGCATTTTAATATTTAGGATTGTTAGGTTTTCTTGGTGAATCATCCCCTTTATTATTCCATGATTTCTGATAATATTATTTGCTCTGAAATCTACTTAGTCATTTTTCCTGGTAATATTTGTGCTCTAAAATGTACTTAGTATGGTAATAATATAGCTGCTCCTGCTTTCTTTTGATTGCTGTTTTATGTTATATCTCTCTCCTCCTTTTACTTTTTAACCTATTTGTATCCTTATATTTAAAGTGGGTTTCTTAGAGGCAGCATATAGTGAGATGATAACAAGGCCTGACAGCTCCTGCCTTTTCTTTGGGGGGTTTGGATGATATTTAATGTAATTATTTATATGATTCGGTTAAATATACCATCTTGCTCCCCCCCCCCCCCCCCCGGCCTTTTGTCCCATCTGTTGTTTGGTCTCTTTCCCTTAATTTTTTGATAATTTCATTTTTTCTTTCGTGTTGGTTAATTAGGTATAACTAATTTTTGGTATTATTTTAGTGGTTGCTTTATAGTTTATAGTATATGCATCTTTAATTTATCAGAATCTATGCTTGAGTGGAATTACACCACTTCACATAGCTTTCATTTAAGAACCATACAGCAGTAGGTTTATAATTCTTACCTCCTAGCCTTTGTGCTTCTGTTGCTGTGTGTTATACATTTTATTTCTCCTTATGTTTAAATCCTGTAATACATGCTTATTTTAGTTTTAAGCAGTCAATTATCTTTTTAAGACAGTCAGATAATTTTTACAAATTCTTTTATGTGCTCGCAATGTTACTCTTGTACTCTTCATTACATTTTATAGACCCAGGTTTCCGTGCAGTATTTTCCTCTCTTCCTCTTATAGTGCAGTTCTGCTCCTGATGAACTTTTTAATCTTTTGTCTGGAAAAAATCTTTATTTTTAGCTTCAACTTTGAAAGATTTGTTTTTTTCCATGCAGTAAATAATTCTAGATATAAAGTTCTTTCTTTCAGTACTTCAAAGACCTTTCTCCTCCGTCTCCTAGCTTGCGTTATTTTCATTTTTTTCTTTTGTGAATAATGTCCCTCCCCCTGTTTCTCCCTCAGGTGCTTTTAAGATTTTCTCTTTATTATTGCTTTTGAACAATTTGATTATGATGTTTCTTGGTTTGGCTTAGTTTTCTTTATATTCCTAGATACCCATGAATCTGTGGGTTTATAGTTTCACCATCTGGGAAATTATACCCATTATGTCTTCAAATATTTCTCCTGACACCTTCTTTCTCTCCTTTAGAGATTCCCACTTCCCATATATTAGGCCACTTGAAGTTTTTCCATAGCTCACTGATGCTGTGTTTATTTTTTTAATCTTTCTCTCTTCCATATATTTTGGGCAGCTTCTGTTACTGCGTCTTGAATGTCATTCATCTTTTCTTCTCTGTTGTCTCATCCCAGAGTCAGTTTTTCATATCAGATATTCTAGTTTTCGTTTCTAGACTTTTGACTTGAGTCTTTTAAAATATTTTCTGTCTCAACTTAGTTCAGTCTTTTCTCTAGCTTTTTGACCATATGAAATCCAGTTGTGATAGCTGTTTTTAATAGCAATGCCTACTAATTCTAACACATGTGTCAATTCTAGGCCAGTGTCCATTCATTGATTTTTCTCATTTTGGGTAGTCTTTTCTTGCTTTGCGCGCCTGATGATTTTTGATTGAAGACCAGACATTGTGTATTTTTTACCTTTCTTGGGACTAGATATTTTGCATTTCTGTAAGTATACTTGAGTATAAGTTATTTGGAAACAATTTGATCCTTTTGATTCTTGTTTTAAGCTTTGTTGGGTGGGATTGGAGTTAATTTTTCACTACTGACATAAAAAAAAAACAACAAACCCTTGCATACTCTCCCCAGTGCCCTGGGGATTATGAGGTTTTCTAGTCTGGTTCTTGTAAATAGGCACTGTTCACAGCCCTTTGTGAAGTCCACTGATTGTTCAGATAGACTTTGGGGTATTTCTGGCTCAGACAGTTTCCTCATGTGCTACAGTGACTGGCACTGTCTGTAATGCTTGAGAAGTGAGTACCCTTTGCAGGTCTCGGGCATTCTCCCATGGTGCACCTGGCTCCTTTGCTGTACTCCGCCTCAAACAGTGTAGCTTCCTTGTTCTCCACACATTGCTAACGGTGTCTCCTCAACCCAGGGGTACTGCAGGTCTTGGCTTGGGTCCCGGGCATTAAGCTTGAACAGCAGTTTCGGAATACCTCCCTACCCTGCCCCAATCTCTCTGGGGTCACTGTGCTTTGTTGCCTGATTTCCAGTGTCCTAAGAACCTTTGTTTGCTATTTTGGATTTGTTTTTAAAGTTGGTTTAGGTGGTGGTGGGAGGTGGGGTGGGGAATAAATATGATTCCTATTACTACATCTTGGCTTAAAGTGGAAGTCTTCAAGTGGAGTTTTTAAAGAAAATGTAAAGAAAGGACTGCTTGAGGATGTGAGGAAGGGATTTTGAGGTAATTGGGCACCAGTAATAATGGGACCTTTTTTGCCACTTGAGGCCTGGAAAGGACACAGTGAAGGAAGTTTATCAGAAGGAAATGTAAGACACCCTCATATTAGGATAATTTTCAATAAAGAAACTATTTAGAAAGATGGGGACAGCCTGAATCGCTGTGCCTAATAACAGCAGGTTTGTTATATTCCTATACTTAACAGGGCAAGGGGAGGAATGGTTACCGACTGAAAGGGAGAAATCATGTGAAGAAGGCTGCCTTGAGAGGGTCTGTTAACCTTAATTCAAGAGGTACACCAAGTTCAAGGCCACTCCATAGGAAGCAAGTCCCAACCTTTCTCTCTTTCCTCCTTTGAGGCTTCTGCTAATGCTTGTCATTGGCCAAACGCAATTAGAAGACAGAATTAGAGAGCCTTGGAGTTCCAGACTATTGTTCACAGGACACAGAGCATCAGAGAAGGATTGAGAATGGATATGTGGTAGGGGAGGGGGACAAACGGAGAATAACCTGCCCAAGGAGTCAGTGATAGCCTCTCATTTTCTGGCTGTCATATCAGTGTGGCTGGTGGTGCCAATCACTGAGCTAGAAGAGAAGGAATGATATAATACATTTCGGAAAAAGAAGATTTGACATGCGAGAGAGACATGATGAGATTTCCTTCTCAGACTAGGCATGTTTCCCCTGGAGGCTCCTGTAACCCCCTCTTTATCATCTTAAATTGTTTAGAACATTTTTATCAACCAGGATGACAAATGAAGCAGAGTTCATGTGGGAGGTACATATACAATGATTTATGTGTGGGGTGCGTTTAGGGAGAGTGGGGAAGTCAGGTAGAAATCATTCAGCCTAAATGTATTACCAGTCCCCTGGCCATCTGGATTTGGGGCTCAGCAACAATGAAATCTGTTGCAGACAGGCCTGAGCGCAGAGTAGCTGGAATTCTGCTAAACTGGCCGTGGGGTGGAGAGGTTGAGAGAGGACTCAGTAACTGATTGGATATGGGGAGTGAAAGTTGAGAAGACGACAAAGTCTGTAAAGTCAGGAGTGATTTAGGCAGAGTAAGTTCAGTATAATTTACCAGATTTTTTGATTGTAGAATTACGTGGCTAAATGAGGCCATTAAGATGTTTAATGATCATCATGTGACATAGTGGAAGGAGCAGAGGATTGCAGTCCCACTCTGCTTGTCATTGGCTCTGGGAGGTTGGGCAAGAGACCTGCCTGCACAGACCTCAGTCACCACAGCTGCAAGTGGTGGACCCCTCCGTGGTTGTTGGGGGGAATAGCGAGGCCATCTGCCAAGTCACTAGTACCGTGCCTCTTGGCACAGAGTAAATGCTCATGAGAAATTTACTGATCCGAGATGAGGGGTGGCTCAAAATAGAAGCACATTTAGAAAACATTTGGATTCATGTGAAAATACATATTGAGGAAATACAGGTAATACTAAATTTCTAATTATTAAGGGAAGAGTAGGGTATTGGAGGGGGCCTACCACAAAGTCCCCGATCAAAGGCAGTTTGTAAAAACACCCTAGCTTCCTTTACCTTTTCTTCTGAACAGATTATTCTGATGTTAGTGTATAGTGTATAGATATTGGGCTGGGTGGGCCCCTGATTTGCCCCACCGCATGCTGTGTCCAGAGGGCCTTCAGGAAGGTAGAGAAGGCCTCCTGTGTGCTTACCTGTGCTGTTCGCCCAACTTGCCGCATCTCCACACAGTATCGTGTGAAAACATGGGTGTCTCAAGATCCTTCTTGTTAAATATGTCAAGTGCCCCTTATCTGCCTTCCTATCTTGTTATTTTAGAAAAAGCAATGGCATGGAGGAACAACAGTTTTAGGAACTGAAAATATACAGCATAGAGGAGAGAAGACTCAGTAGGAGGTTGTGAGAGTCATCTTCAAACAGTTAAAGGGGTAGCTCACCTAAAAGGGATTGGATGGTCTGGATGATCCCATGGTACAAAAATGAGGACTAGAGGGTGGGAGCCATACAAAGCGGAGTCTAACTCACTATAAGGAAGAGCTTTGTGATTCTAGTAATAGCTGCTCATTGTGAAAATTCGAACAGCATGGGAAAGTTAGAAATCGCCCTCCCTGCTCCCACTACATCACTTTTCTGGGCAGGTGTCTGTGTATTCTTCCTGAAATCTGGTATGTGCGGTCTTTATGTGGTGCAGTGGTTCTCAAACTTTCGCATTTTTCAGGACCCGCTGGAGGGCTTCCTACAGGACCCTGAGCTGCACTCCCAGAGTTTCTGAATCAACAGATCTGAACAGGAGCCTGAGAATTCGCGTTTCTGACGTGTTAGTTCCCCTGTTCTTCCTGAGACCACACTTTCCGAACCACTGATACTCTGTCCTCTTTTAAAAAATAATATATATGGGGTCTAAGAACTTGCTTTTACCTCATATGATTAGCATTTTTCTTTAGCTCCTTCTCACTGTAGCAGCTGTGTATGTCCCCTATTAACAGACATTTTAATTATTCCCAGGATTTTATGAGTGTGCTCTTGCCTTTACAAAACATGTTGGAATGGGCTTTCTTTGTATATATTTCTTATGTGAGACGGTCCATACATTCTTAGAAGTGAAGCTGTTAAGTAAAAGTGTAGGTTTTGAAAATGGACTAATATTGATAAATTTCTTCTAAAGAAGATTCAGCCAATTACTGTTCACTAAAAGTGTATGAAACTGTTTCCCCACACTCTTGCCAAAAGTACTATCAACAATTTTAATTTTTGCCAATTTATTGTAAAATTGTATCAATATTGTTTTGATTTGCATTTTCTACATTGTTTGTGAGGGGAAAGGTTCATCTGTATTTATTACATTTCTTTTTCTGTGAACTGCAGGTTTTTATTCTTTGCATCATAGGGAACAGTGTGAACAAAGGTGCCAAACCTTTATTCCAGGGGTTGCTAGTAGTTCTGTAGAGTTGTAGTGTCGGGGTTTCGATCAGGGCGGGAGGGAGGGAGAGCTAGAGGTGCAGGCAGGGCCAGAGCTTTGAGGTCCCTATGGGCCAGATGAAGAGCGTGGGCTTCATTCTGGGCAGACGCAGCATTGACGGTGGTTAAGCTTAAA
Source organism: Micronycteris hirsuta (assembly GCA_004026765.1). NCBI lineage: Eukaryota > Metazoa > Chordata > Mammalia > Chiroptera > Phyllostomidae > Micronycteris > Micronycteris hirsuta. The sequence goes on along the minus strand of PVJI01000703.1, from coordinate 77,879 downwards.
CTGCAGCACTTGGTAATTTTGACAGAGAATGTTTGCGGCATGGTGGACTGTCCAGTTCTCCAAGTCTAATGTTTAATCTTCAAATAACTCATTCTCTAGGCCTTTCACCTTGGGCCTTAACGCCATTTGACCATGCTTTGTAAACAGGTAAACATAAGATAGGCCAAAACCTCTAACAGCCTCCGGAGGGCCTTGCCTTTGAGGAAGGAGTTTCGCAGGACTGTGCAGGGAATGGATTTTGTTGCTTTTCCTAATACTGCCCTGAGCCCTTCCTGACAGCAGTCATTAAGGTCGGTGGCTTTTTCTGTTCTAATTTGAGTGGCTTTCTGGGAAAAGCTGTGGATTTCGGCCAATGTGCTAATGATAACGGCATTGCTTTGAAGGTCTGGTCAGTTCTGTAGAAAATCATTTCATAGTTAACTCTATCAGCAAATCAACAGCAGCTCCTTGGAGAAGAAAATGACAAGAAAGAAAGAAAAGACGTACACAGGGTGGGGCAAAAGTAGGTTTACAGTTGTTCATATGGAAAATAATACAGTAATTAATAAATAATAATACCAGAATAAAATTTCCCATACTCACAACTGTCCCACGCTGTCTATCTACATTATTCAGAATTCAAAGAGCGGTCAGGGATTCGTGTTTCTAAAAGAAGAGTCCGTGTGATACTAAATCACTGTTTCCTTATCATTTTTCCTGTTACGGGCTTAGCTTTGTAATTGCCATATTGGGGTTGAAATATAATAACTCTGCGTTTAGAATCAGGCCAGCAGCCCTCACTCTCTTTGTGCCTGTTTGGCCATTTTTCTGCTTCCAGAGTCCTGGCACCAGAGCGCAACCATCACGTTCCAGCTTCGGCTTTTAGTGAACTCAGGGTTTCTGAGAGATAGATGGACTCAGACAAGGGGGTCTTGGGCTCACTCTCCATCTTCCTTCTGGCCTTCACACATGTGCCCATGGGAGGGGGGCCCTCAGTCAAGGAGGGAGGTTGTCTTAGGGGAGGAGTGTGGTGCTTTACACAGAAGAGAGGTTTGCTGATATTGCTTCTCAAACTCTCCACAGACGGAGGGTCCTTAGAAGCCTTTCATTTTTAAAGGTATTTGACTATTTTATATATTCATAATCTTCCCCTCCCTCACAACCCAGACATTCCCCTATTACTACATTATACTACACTGTGCTTACCTGTAGGGACAGTGAAGCAGGGGGCAGAGCATCCTCAGTTAGTACCAGTGTTTCTCTTGGTAGCATTCGTAGTGACATAATGTCGTAGTCTTTATTACTCAGAGCGCAGAGAGGGCATTCGCCGTGACCGAGTGACTGCGAAGGCTTCACAGGATAAACACACAGGGAAGGGTATTCTGAGTATGTCCAGGAGGAAGGCAGCTCGGTTAGTGTGAGAATTCAAGTCATTTGAGGGTTAGTAGCAAGAGTCCTGCCCTGACTCAGGCAGACCTGAATTTGAATATGGCCTCCTTCCTCTTCGGGCTTTGACAATTGGGTATAAATCCTCTAGGAATTTCAGTGTCCTCACCTGTCCATGGGAGAAACAGCACGTAGCACATACGTTGTAAGTGTGGTTTCCCTTCTCCCTTTCTCTGCAAGGAGGATACCTAGGTATGGTATTATAAAGGGCTTGGAATGCAGTATAATGAGTAAGGAGAGTTTTTTTTTTTGGTGGGAGAGACCATAGGGGTCGAAAAGAAGAGGAGAGAGTAAGCAGGATTTTCTAGAAGAGGACAGGGGACATTCAGCGTTTACTTTGCTTTCAGGTGGTATTTGCTGTTGGGCTTTGGGATTGTTACTTGAGAAGTCACGTTTTCCACCCATGATTTTTTTAGGACCTGTGCTGCGCATTTGACCTTAGCATGGTGGGATTTTGTATTTTCTTGGTGTCAGCTGCCGTGGTGTCGTCGCCTTGTGGCTTTTGGAGGGTGGTGGTGTTTGGCCACCAGCCAGGACTGGCTCTGTTTTGATCCTTGTGGCTGGCACACTGTGAGGCAGCTGTGGGCATTTGGTGAGTGCTGACTTTTTTGCCTTTTGGAATTCAACTTTGAATTCAAAAGGATAGCCAACCTTTCTATTGTCTGATTTCACACCATACGCCTCCTTCAATGTCTTGTGTTTATCTTTAAAAATGGGCTCAGTGAGAGCATGAAGATTTCAACGCCCTGGAAAATACTGAGTTTCTGATTGCGTGGTTGGGAACATGGTGGAAACAGTATGTCGGCGCATCCTTTACCAACTAGCGTGTCTGCATCTGTGGAGAAAGGTGGACTTGGAAAAGGGTGCTTGGCCCTAAGAGTGTGGCTAGGGTCCTGGTGGTGACCTGAAGCCACCACTGCAATTTTACTAGGTGCACTAGGTTTCGCCTGTAATACATAGACTAAGAATAACTCAACGGCATCGCCATTTGATTTTCAAAAATCAAATTCTTACATTAAATGATCATCAGTTCTTTAAAATCAGAGAGTATATATTTTTTAACTTCCTCTTCCTAGTGTCCTGGCACAGAGAAAGCACTTAACGTTTGCTTTGTTTGCTGGAATTTGAGCTGTTAGGTATGGTGAGAATACTTATGTGTAGAGAATGCATGTTAAAAGACTTGAGGTATCCGGAAGTGATTTAGTGTTGGAAGGGAAGGTTAGCACATAATTCTAGTCCTAATAGTTGCTACCACTTACTGAGCATGCACCATATATCAGGCACTGTCCTAGGGATTTCAGTTATATAATCTGTTAACCTTCCAGGGAATACTGTGACATGATAGCCTTTCACTTTAAAAGGAAAAGCACCTGTCAGCAAGCTGTACTTTTTCTCCCATGTGTATTGTTGATAAAGCAAATAAGAGAGCCAAATGACCCCTTTCTTTCCATTGCAAGCTTTTTCACCATCTCAGAGCATGTGAGATTTGTTTAAAGTGGTATTTAGTTCCTTGGGTTAAGAAGACCAAAGTGGACAAACATACATATTGCTTATCTTTTTCTTCCCAAACTTACCAACCCTGATTTTAATATAACTAAGTTAAGTTGTGAAGGACTCATGTACATGAGCTCCCAGAAAAGTCCAAAGATCAAAGTTGAAAGAGGATATTGAGCTCCCTCCCAGATCCCTGGGACACTGTGTCTGTGGACACAGCCACCAAATTTATCCCAGAGGAGTGGCTCTTTAAGGAATAGGACTGAAGGTAAGCTCATCATCTCTGGAGATTTGTAGTCTTAGGAAACAATATTATTACTATTAAGTTATTTAGGGGGAAAGAAGGAGTTAAAAATAAGAGAACAACCCCTCAATGATTCGTTTTCAACACAGCATTTGTAGCATTGACCCCCTTCTTAGAATTGCTGCGACAGTTTCTTAGAGAACAGACTCCCGTGTCCAGCTCCCTCTTTCCCTGGTTCACACTGCATTTGAGCAGCTTGCACATTTGTGGAAGAATCAGCCGTGAAGGCTGTGGTTTCCTGTGACACATTTCTAATAATATTTATACAGGCTCTTATTTAATGAACCATATAAATATTTATCATAAGAGCCATCTTTTGATGATGAATAAGGGCTAAACGTCAGTGCAGTCCATGCTGGGGACTTGAACAGGAGGCTTTTCTGTCCTTTAAGCATCTGGTGGGTTGAGATGTTAGGGATGGCTCAGGACTTGTGTGCGGCGCAGCTTGAGTTTCCCTGCTGTGTTTTTCTTTCTCCTGCCATCCCTGGTTTCTCTCTGCCATGTCCTGTTTTCTCCCGCCATGTCCTGTTTTCTCTCTGCCTGACCACCCTCCCCAGATCCCTATCAGTTTTTCTTCTTAGAGTATTCATCTTTGCCTAAAAAGAATGAGATGGAACCATTCATAAGTCATGCTTTGGAGCCTTACCGACTCAGCTTCAAATCCCAACTCCCTTGCTTCTGTGCTCTGTGACCTTCAACAGTGTTATTGCTGAGAACCTCAGTCTCCTTTACTGGAAAATGGGCTCATGCTGCTTACCTCATATGGTTGTTAGAAGAATTAAATGAAATCATGTGGGTGATTTGCAGAACAGAGCTTAATAAACGCCGGTTGTTGCTGTATTTGTTGTTGATACTTTTACTGAAGACGTGACCGATGGATTCAGCTTTCAGTTTTAGGTTGGCATCATGGAAAGAGCCCTAAGACGTGGTTGTAAGTGTCTGGGGTTCAGATAAGGGTGCTGCTGTTTATTGTTTGTGTAACTTGTAGCAAATGTCCCCATCCCACTGAGGTGTAAAGTGGGGATAGATTTACCAATTTCATTGGGTTTTAATCAGAAGAGGTTAACACATTGAAAGTGCCAGACACACAGCAGGATCCTAATCCTTTTTTAAAAAAACAAATTAGAAAAGGGACCGTTTTCCATTCTGTAGTGACTTTATTTTTTGAGCCCAAGAGGCACTGCAATACACTTTGGAGCTCAGGGTGCAGCAGATAGTACTTAGGACCCAGGAACAAAGGGCACAGAGTGGGAAGGCAGGGAAACCCTCTGTCGGAGTTTTTGTGACTCACGGGGTTGAATTTCAGGGAGCCTGCCCAAGGGCTTGAACTTTTCTGCTTCCCTGCTTCCAGGGTCAGGGTCTGGAAACAATCAAAAGAGATCACTTAAAACTGTAATAATGGAAAACGTGGTGAACCTGAAATATTTAATTAGGATCTATTTCTTAGAAAAACATGAACTGGGAGGTGTGCGCGAGGCATGCTGGGAAGGTATGATGCCCTTCTTCCTGTGTATTTGACTTGTCCTGACCAATGTCTTGGTAATAGGGTCTAGAAATGGGTGGTTTGCTGGAGAGAGGCAGTGGTGGCGTTGGGGAAGGATCCATCTCTGAAGGTGGACAGCCCAAGTTCTGAGTTGGCCTGTCTCAGACAAAGTAGGCAGGGTCACCCATCAGAGTCCTTGGCCAATAGACATTTAATACATGGAGGGGTATCAGGCAGGGTAGACTCCTGAGAAAACTATTAGGGACTATGGAGCCAGAGGGAACTGGGTCTCTCTCAGCTCTTACTACTTACTAGACATACTGGTGTAATTTACCTTCACTGTCTAGGACTCTTTTTCCTCATCAAGTTATCTTCAAGGGTTAATGTCAGAATTTAAAGTGGTAATCCAAACAAGCTGCCTAGTGGTGCATCAGATCCCCAGTAAACATGGTACTTTTGATTTTTTCCCCCTAAGGATAGGTGTTAAAGGTACCTCTGAGTCTGACTTGTACCAGGCATTGGGCTGGTGCTAGGGATACAGCGGTGATCCCGGCAGCAGTGGAGTTAACTGTTTAATGGTGAAGCTCTGCTCTCCATGTGAGGTTGGGGCTCTCCGGAAGGGTGGGCTCTTTCCTCTTTAGCAAAGAGATAGATCCAAACTCCAGAACTGGGGTAAGCCCTGGATCAGCTGCAGAGTGGAAATCTGCCTGTTTGGATTTTACTGGAAATCAGTCAGGCTCTCTGGATGGTGGGTGATAAGGTGGTGTGCTCCAGAGGAAGAGAGTCAAAAGGAAGGAACCCAGGCAGGAGGAGGTGGGCCATCCCCTGGAGGGGGGTGGATTTCCCTTGTCATTGGGGCTGGCAGGGTGGAGAGAGGTCTGGATGCAGGCTAACCAGGTCTGTGTAAGCCAGAATGTGTATATTGATTCTTTATTTTCTGTTTCTTTCCTTGTTTCCCCCTGAGGTGCTTAGAGCAGTCTTGGAATGTTCTAGTTAAGGATAGAGAGTTGTTGATATGCTAAGATTGGTGTTAAGGAGTAGCACCCCTGGGGCCCTTCACAATGGAGGCAGTGGGGAGCTAAGAGAAGGAAACCCAAGGAAAGCAAGATGTGTGTGCCTGGTCAGTACAGAGGTGGAACAGCTGGCTTGGTCAGAACTTCCTCCTGTTTGAAGACAAAGAAACTGAGGAAGCTCTGAACCAAGGCACTGTTCTATCTTATCCATCACTATATCCTGAGCTCTGAGCAGTGTGCCTGGCACAGTCTACATTTCTTCAAATCTCAGATGTCATTCATTGCAAGATGCATCATTATTTCTTATACCACTAACAAAGAAAGAAAAGGCTACCGATTAATTGTATGATGCCATGAATAATCAAATGTACTCTGATTTTGGAGAAGCTAAGTGGGAAAAAAATGAGTGTCATAGAATTAATAAAATGTGGTTATAAGCCTCCAATACATATTTTTAATTGGATGAATGAAGCATACAGAGATCAGAATCAAGATAAAACACCAGTGCATTTAAATACAATTTAGGAGTGCAAGCTTATATTAAAACATGAACCTGTTAATCCTTTTTTGTTGATTCACTGATTTAGCTGTTCATTCAGAAAACATTTTTGGAAACTGATTATGTACCAGACACTGTGCTAGGAGCTGGAGATGCAGAAATTAATAGTTCCTTTTTTCAGATTCAAGAAAATAAGGGAGAGAGACACAGAACGAAACAAAAAATTGCAATTTTGAATGGCATGTTTTCACAGAAAGTAGGGACAGAGTACCCTTGTGGCACCAAGGGACAGAGAAAGGCAAGGAAGTCTTCCCTGAAGAGGTAATGGTTGACCTGGATCTTAAAGTGTGAGTCTGTGGTCACCAGACAGAGAAGAGAGGAAGGAATTAGAAAGGGGAGCAAGTCGGAAGTGTTGGGGCAGCAGTGGGATGCACTTGGGAACCTATGAGGAGTCTGGGGATGGCTGGAGCTGGGTATGAGAATGGCCAGGACAAGGTTGGACATGGCTGGACAGTGGGCAGAGAGAAGCTGCTGGGGGCCTGAGATGTCATGCTGAGGGCCTCACGCTGTATATCAGCCTAAGCCAAAGGTTTCCAGTCTTCCTGAGTCCTGGGGGAAGGGCCCAGCAGAGGGACTGCTGGGGGGGTGCGGGGGGCGGGGCGGGAAGGGTGGAGGGTGGGGCCAGCTGGTCTTTGCTTCCAAGGGAGCAGCTTCGATTTGTTCATTTAAATTTCCTGAGTAATGACTTGAAGAAAAGAGATCACTGTTGAAGGAATGCATGGTGTGAAAACTGGTGCTACTCGTCCTGTGGAGCGCCCTGTGGGTTGTCAGCGAGGTAGAGAGGAGGAGAAAGCAGCAAGCTGGAGGCTGAGAGTTGTTCTCTGAGGCTCAGAGGAAGGTAGCCAATGTTCTTACTCCAGTGTCCCCATTTTCCTTTCCACCTGCCAGTGAGCCAGCAAGCCAGAGCGGGCAGGCACCGCTGGGAAATCATTGTGATGAAGTCAGAAGCAGTCACTTTTAATGAAGCTGTTTTTGTCTGGAATACACATCCAGGAAGCAGGGGCTGAACATCTGCTGGCTGACTTCGTTTTAGCGTCCCCCAGTGTGACTTTGCCTAGGAAACGTTACTTTTCTGAAATGGAAGGGCGCAGAATACCGCTGCTGTTGTTGAAACCGGTCTCTCGGCACTGAGACCACCCCGAGCTCACTTGGGGAGCTGTAGCATGTTAATCAGCATGGTTGTCTTGGGGGCTTCCTTTTATTCTCTGAAAGCCCGATCTGGAAAGTGAAAGCCTCTATGAGATTTCCGTGTGCTGTGGGCTGATCTGACCAAAGGGACTTAGAATGACAATGAAGGCCAAGGAATTCCTGAGTGTTCTCTGGTCAGATTTCCTTGTAACTCACAAGGGGTCTGTAAGGAAAACAGATTCTCTGACAAATTCCTGATTCTGCCTCCCTTGAGGCTCCTTCCCAATTCCCAGAATCTTCATTATGGGACTGCAGCATATCTGCCTCTCCTCCAAACCTGCACTGCCAGGAAGCTCACCGATGGGACGGCAGGTCCGGGCTGCCCCTGACAGATGCTGGCTGAATCCCGTAACTTCTCAGAGACCCATTCCCCCCTAGTATAATGTGCATTGTCATGACAATGTGCATTTACTGTTCTTAAGCATGTGAACCTAACATTAAGAGAGAAGTTATGTACCTCACCTTGATCACCTTAACATAGAGATTTAAATATACTCATCTTGGAGAGTCCTAATGAGGAGTACAGGGGAGGTTTGTGCTTGGCACATAATAGGAGCTCAATAAATAATAATTTGAATGAATGATTGACTGGGTAGATGAAGTTCTTTTTTAGTATCGTGGCCACTGTCTTTGTTTTGACAAATTCAATAAAAATAAGTGCATATCTATAACTTCCAGTTTCTCATTCTCCTATAATTCTTTATTTACCTCTATAGCACTTTTCACCTGATCTTACGACTTTGTTTAAATAACTACACAGTTCATAAATGCACGATGTCTGACTCCCTTCCAAGAATGGCAACTTCACGTCTGAGGTCATGCCTGTCCTGTTCAGCCACCACCGAGCTCATCCTATTAGCATCCTGTTAGCGCTCAACATTTTCGTTGGGTGAATAAATAATGGAAGGTCACCAGTTAGCTGCACCCCTTCTATTTCCACTTTCAAGAGATCTTGTGCCTGGCTCTGCAGACGTGCTTGGTCTCCATGTGGTTTTTGCCTTTGGTCACTGCAGGTGAAGGGAACGCCATGCCTGGTGGGGATCAGGAACCAGGGCGCTACTACGTGGGTGTGGATGTTGGGACAGGCAGCGTCCGTGCGGCTCTCGTGGACCAGAGGGGCATCCTTCTCGCCTTCGCAGACCAGCCAATTCGCAAGTGGGAGCCTCAGTTCAACCACCACGAGCAGTCCTCTGAGGACATCTGGGCCGCGTGCTGTGTTGTCACAAAGGTAAGGCTACAACTGTGGTGCTCCGTCCTTGTACACGGCTCCTTGCTCCTGCCTGCTGAGTGTGTGTCATGTGTCTGCCTGATGCCAGGGACAGTGTTGGCTTGGCTTTAGACACAGGCCTGGCCTTCAGGAGCTGACAGTCTGATAGTGACGGAGACCAGTAGACAGCCGAACTGTGACATGATAGGTGGCGGGAGCGAAGTGGCTATGGCTAGAGCTGAGGAAAGGGTTAACTCTGAGGGGCTCAGGGTAGACACGGGTCAGAGGGTGCAGGATGTGCAGACATAGGGTGGTCAGGCGTGACCCACTGTGGAAGAAATCACTGATAGTTATAACTAACATCCACCTTTATGTGTGCCCAGTGTGGGATAAAACATGTTAACATGTAGCATGTAGTTGAATCGTCACACTAGCCCTATACAAGTAGTACCATTACCATTTTGTTGAGGAAGAAATAGAGGCACAGAAAATTTAGGTAGCTTACCAAGTTCGTGTAGTCAGTATTGGGTTGGCCAAGAAGTCTGTTACATTTTTTTTTCCTGATGGCTCTAGTAGTGCTTCATTGTCTTTAACTTCGTTTGAAACAATTTTGTTAGATTGTATTGTGACAGCTGTCATATGAGTGCGCATGTTAAAAAAACCATCAAAATTGGTGAATTTTTGTGTAGCCATTTTAATGAAGATAGAATATACACATTTTCAGCAGGTTATGCTTTATTATTTCAAGAAAGGTAAAAATGCAACTGAAATGCAAATAAAGACTTGTGCAGTGTGTGGAGAAGGTGCTGTGACTGATCGAACGTGTCAAAAGTGGTTTGTGAAGTTTCTTGATACTATTGACATTTTGGCCAAATAATTCTTTGCTGTGGGGCTATGTTATGTATAGGAGAATGTTTAGCAGCACCCCTGGCCTCTACCTACTAGAAGCCAGTAATGGGAGATAGCTGATATACTCAGACTATCCAAATCAATAAAGTTATTGGTGAAAATGAAAAATGTGCCTTTTATTTCATGGAAAAAATGTAATGGACTTTTTGACCAACCCAGTAATAGCGGAGGCAGGACTGAAACCTAAGCAGTCTGATTCCAGCACTGCACCCTTAGTCACTGGACTGCCCTGCCTTCCAGACAAGTGAGGGGAGCCTTCTTTTGTTCAGAGGGAACAGCATGTGCAAAGGTACTGTGGCATGAGAACATGGTGTGTTTTGAGAAAGCAAGGAAGTTGGGCAAGCTTAGAGCATCTCTGAATTGTTCCAGGCAGATGTTCTTCTTGAGTGGCCTTCAGTTGGAGTCAGCTTGCTGGTTTGGGGAAGGAAGTGATGCTAGCCAAGACTTGTTCATTTTTAGTTTCACTTGACTATATGGTTTTATATCCTGGTGATCAGAAACAACAGAAATTCTTTTCTCCTTTTTTTTTTTTAATAGGGAAAAATGAAGGCCTGGGTTCTCTCTTCTCTTCCTAGTTTAGTTCCTTAAATATTCATGAAGGGCTTGGTAATTTGCAGATGGACAATTCACCATTCTGTCCATATCGATCTGTCTATTTAAAGTTTAATGAGCTCGGAGCTACTGTTAGTGCCCCCCAGAGTAGAAGGCAGAGTGAGGAGGTGGAGGTGGGCAGTACTGGAGCATTATATAGGAATAAAAGAAGGGTGCATCTTTTCTTCTGCTTGTTTAATCTCCTTTCTCCCTCCTTCCTCTCAGCCCCACGTTGGTGAGAATCTTCTGCTCATTGCCCTCGGGTCCCCTTTGTTCTTCTAACATATAGCCTTTCTTGCCATTAAGGAAATTGTGAGGAAGAAAATACAATTCCCTGATGAAAAGCTACTTTAAAAAAGGTTTGCTCTAAGTACAGCTTGGTTTAATGGTAGATTTTTAATCATCTCCCAGTGGTGGCCAACTTGTCATCTGCTTGAGCTCCGAAGCCACTTGAGTGCCGTGGGCATTTGTCCATAGCGAGGTTCTGTCACTGTAGCAAACCCGAATAAAGCTGGGTCGCTCCCCTTCTTCAGGAGGGAGGCATTTTTATGTTAGAGAGGTAGCATCCTGGTTCTGGTGCCAGACTGCCTGTGGTGTCGTCCCGGTTCCAACATTTATTAGCTTGTCATCTTGGACAAGTTACTTACAGTTTCTTGCCTGAGTTTCCTGATCTGTCAATTGAAAATGATAATTGTACCTCTCTCCATAGGGTTGTTGTGAGCATGTAATGAGTTAATGCATTTAAAATGTCATAACAGTGCCTGTAAATGAGTGAGTACTTTGTTTCCTATGGTGATCATGATGATGATGATGATGATGATAGTGATGTGATGATGATGATAACAGAAATGAAGGGAATGGATTTCTAAGATAGAATATATTTAAAAGTCAAAGTCAATTAGGGAGGCGCCTCATAGGAATACTCTCACTCCCTTTCTGGTTAGAGTTCTTTCTGGGTAAGAGTGAGAAGTACAGGCTAGGGCAAAGACAACAAAATACATCTTGACCTGTCTCCTCTTCCTCAAGGATGTCGGAAAGTCAAGAGCTTGAGGGCAGTTGTACTACGTGCTTTTCCCTAAGCCGTTCACTTGGTTTTCCCTGCAGTCAGGTTAATGAAAACAAGAACAGTAAAAACAGTAAGATGATGCTGATGATGGTGGCAGTGGCAGCCAACTGTGCTGGGGCACTAATTACGTTCCAGGGATTATGCTGGGCACTTCATAGCCATCACTTCGTTTTGTCCGAATGACGACTTCTTGATATGGTTTTTATTTCTCTCTCTGTTTTGGAGCTAGAAGAGATGAGCTTTGATGAGGTTAAGTAACTAGCCCAAGGTCACATGACTAATATGCCCCCACCCCTTCCCAGCCCCTCACTCTGCTTTTGTCCTCCTTTCCAGCCTCCTCTCACCTTGCTTGGAAATTGTATTAAACTACCTGAAGTTTTTGAATCTGCCACTTACTCTGTGGGGAACATTGCACTTACCATGATTGTCGTACTAACCATATTGAATCACAAGTGCCTTTACCTGGCTGTCTGCTCATGTGGAAAATGCGTGACCCATGAGCAGGGTTCTTACCTCGTTTACCTGTATTTCCCAGACTTCCTTGCTTATAATATGCTCAGTGCATCTTTGTTCAGTTTCTGAATGAATGAAATGTCTCTGCTCTTTTCATTACGTGCAGCGCTCTTCTCTCACCCCCTGACCTGCACGCCTCCTTGGTATCTTGGCAGCGGTGTCCACCCCACAGCTTGCGGGCCGCATGTGGCCCAGGATGGCTATAAATGCGGCCCAACACAAAATCGTAAATTTACCTAAAACCTGTTCTTGTTTTTCACTCATCAGTTTTCATTAGTGTTTGTATATTTCATATTTCATGTGTGGCCCAAGACGACTCTTCTTCTTCCAGTGTGGCCCAGAGACACCAAAAGGTTGGACACCCTGTAAGCTGTTGTATTAGTTCCTGCTGGGAGCCTTCTTTGGAGCTCCTGAGAGCCCCTGCCCTCCCTCGCCAGCCTCAGAGGAAAGAGGGTGAGAAGCCCCACTCTGTGGCCCAAGAGCCCACCATCTTCACCTGGATCATTACCGGGCCCCTATCAGAGTGCATTTAAATTGGTGACTTGTGGGTTCCGTTTAAACCATGAGCTGAGCTCTCGAGAGAGAATTGTTCTGGTGTCCCTAGCATCGAACACATTGCCCGGCACGGAGTTGGTGCCTAGTACGTGGTTGTTGAATTAACGATGACAGTAAAAAAGGTTCTGGCGTTCCTCATGTTATTTAAGTGTCACAGTAACTCTGTGAGACGAACTGCCATTCTTACTTGACACGTGAAGATCCCGAGGCTCTGAAACTCACTGGTATTAGAGACAGGACTAAACCCGGACTGAGATGGCTCCACATCCCCTTCTCTGTGGTCCTCTGTACACCCCGAAAACTGCAGGTTTATATTGGGTCAGTACCCACACATCTAAAAAGTTCTATGGAGTTCTGTGGCAACCTGTAAGTCATAAAGTATACATACACTGTTCCTGATTTTAAGGGCTCAGAACGTTTTTTTTTTTTTTTTGAGCCACAAATCTTAATCACCGATAGGGCGAGAACATTGCAAGTTTGTGTATGATTAGTACCAACTTGCATTAGGAGGAAGAAGATACGCTGGAGGTATCTTACATGCTGTGCTCTTTGCTAAGCAATGGAATGTTTATAGGAGAACTTGTGTAAGTTCTCTGCCCTAAGGATGAAGTAGTTCAGTTACGTGGAAAAGCCAGCACCATGAAGCTAATGAAATATAGTTTTGTTTTAAGTTGCACTGGCTACGTGAGTAGTGGTTGAAGGGAGAGAGAACAGTACAGGGAGTAGCTCATGTGGGATTAAGCAATAATGTTAACCTCTCATACTCATCGAACCTGTGTGGTTTACAAAGCATGTATCCATTTTTAAAAAATGTTAAACCATTTATTTAAATTTATTTTTCAGCTAACAGTTGGCATGCAATATTTTACTAGTTTCAGGTGTACAACATAGGTATTAGGCATTCATATACCGTACAGAGTGCTTACCCCAGTAAGTCTAGTACCCCTCCGACCATACGCAGTTATTACGATTTTATTGGTAATGTTCCCTATGCTTTACTTGCATCCCTGTGACTGTTTCATAATTGGCAATTTGTACTTCTTAATTCCCTTCACCTTTTTCACCCATCCCCCTAACCCACATCCATAGCCATTTGATTGTCATGAAAGGTGGGTAGGGAAGGGGTTGTTATTCCCATTTTACCTTTCAAAAGAAAAACTGATACCCAGAGACTTAAGTGACTTTCCCTAAGTCACCCAGAAAATAGGTGATAAGCCTGAAATCAGATAGGTCAATTATCTGCAGTAGACTCAGAAAGTATAAAAAGAATGAATGATTAAAGAAATTGGGACCTCCTTACTCCCAGTCGGTGGAGACAGTTTGAGGAAGGATGTAGGGCTGCTGGTGGCTCCAGAGAACTCTTAGGAGCTCTCCATGGACAGAAGTGCCTAGATGGTAATATTAAGGGGCCAGCCCTGGCTAGAACAGGCGGTTTCCAATAGGAGGGAGAAGGGAGACTAGAACTGATGGTGGGGGCACACCTGGGTAGCTGGTTCTGAGGCCAATAGGGAGCTTTTCTAGAATCATCCTGAGTTTCGGAATGACCAGCAACAGATTCAAGATGGCTTGCAGGGAACAGAAGCTAAATTCAAGGATGCCAGTTAGAGGTAGTGTGATTCTTCTGATGAAGTTCGGAGGCTGGGATTCCTTTGAACTATAGGTCTGGGAGACCTGGGACTGTGTCTGTCTTGTTCAGCCTGTGTCCTCCATGCTGGCATAGACAGGTACTTAATAATATCTGCTCAACGATGAACGGCTGCATCAGCATGTTGGCAGAGGAATAAATAGGAGGGACAAGATTGAGATTTGGTGACAGTGGAGAGGAACGAGGTAGAAGCAGTTTTGGAATTTCTGTTCTTGGAAGAATGTTGGTGGCACTGACATAAAAAGAAGTATTTGGCCTATGTTCCCCCACCTTATCTTCAAGGGACAACACCACACCTAAGCAGGGATGCTATGCAGGTAAGAGTCCAGGATTGGCTGTATTCATTTTACCAGTCACTAGAGAAGATTTTGTAAAATTGAGTGCCTCCAGGGGCCTCGTAGGTAGCAGACACCCCACACAAGCCATATTAGCTTCCTTGCTGATCCCAAGCAACAAAGCCTTTGGGCCTTTGCACTGGCTATTTTCCTTCCTGGAGCACTTTTTCCAGACTTTCATAAGGTCAGCTCCTCAGGTCCTTCAAGTGTTTCCTCCAATCTCACCTTTTCAGCAAGTGCCTCTTCCTTCTCCAGCATTCCTAATTCCGCAACGTGTCACTTTCTTGTTTACTATGGATACACGATAACATTCATTTGGTTTATTAGCTGTTATCTATCCCTACTAAAACATCTCCAAAAGAGCAAGGAATTACAAAAAGTTTTTTGCTTTCCATTGTTTCCCAAATACCCAGAAGAATTCACTGCCTGACCTTAGAAGGGGCTTGATTATATTTGCTGACTGATTGAATGAGTGAGTAATCGAATTGTGTAGGCAACAGGGAGGGATGGGCCTGAGGGATCCAGGGATTGCATAACCCCACACATGCCCCCAGAGCTGACAAAGGCATTCATATCAAGATTTAAAATAACACAGGACCAGTTGCACAGAACTCTGTTGCAAGCTGGATTCTGTCTGTGAGGCCCCAGGCTTTGACCCTATTTCCAAATAGAGCTAGAGATAAAACCAGGTATGCTTCTGACCTTCCAGTTCTTAGTTCTGAAACCCCTGTCTCCCCACCCAATACGGTAGAGCCTGCTGATTTAAAACATATGCAGGATTGAACTGGTTCCCACAGTCAGAACAAAGCAATGCACAACCTCTTCCCCAAATATTTGTTTGCTGCCCCATAGCTACGAGTTGACAGTTGCTAGACATGGAGCAGGTTACCAAATGAAGTTTCAGAAGTCTCCTTCTCTGGAAATTCTTTAGAAGAGCACTGTGCTTTCTTTCTAGCCAGAGAAATTCCCTCAATGCCAAGTCTTTGGGGTGAATTTATTAGACCGCTTTCTTCTTCCATTAATAAGAGTATAAAAAAGAATCTTGGGTCAGCAGGTCAAGTCCCAGGGGCCCTCTGGGTCGTGTGACCCTGACAGCCCTGGTTCTGGGATGCTGTAGATGGAGGTGGGGATTGTGGAGTGGGGTAGTCCTATTCATAGGTAAGCGCGATCATAAAGCATTTCCATATAAGACTGAGGAAATAATAGTGGCTGCCAAACAAATAAGTTTTAAATGAATGTCACAATTATTCTTCCAGTTCCTTGGGATAGATTTCTGTTTTAGAGATGAGGACACTGAAGCTTTGTGACTGATAGACCATGATTGGAATATGGAACTCATCAGAGGGGATTCATAAAATAGATTGAAGAGAGTATTTTCTTTGCTCCTACTATAAGGTTACTCCTACCAAAATTCTTAGGAGGACTTGAGTATATCCAATCTTTTTGATCACTATCCCTTTGCCTATCATTTTTATATATGCTTACATGATACAGAGAGCATGCTATGCTTTATACATAAAAAAGATTTTATCGAACAGTCAGTTAATAAGGCATTGAGTGGGTTTTCCATCCTTTACATTTATTTCCTGTACAGGTTTACTGCTTCCAAAGCACTTTCAAACCAATTGGCTCCTTTGAGCCTGACCTGAGAGATATCTCTCGCTCTCAGAAAACTGAGGCTCAGAAATGTAATGAGGTTAGTGCAGAATTAAACTGACTCACAAGTGGTGGACTTGGAAGCAGAAGGCGGCTCTTTTCACACCATATTCCATGTTCGTTTCTATTCCAAAGCTGCCTCGCAGTATTGAGTTCATTGAGTCTTCCACGTGTTGTCACCCAGCCCCTCTGACTAACTGCAGGCCTGGGAGAGACGGGCTTGCCCAGGTTGGGCCTGCACTCCTTGGGCCCAGAGGCCAACAGGGCCACAGGGCAGGTGGAAGTTAGGGCTGGCTTGTTAATGCATTGATTTCTGTCCCACAAATTCAAAGAAGATAGGAGGCAGCTAATTTATTCTAATAATGGCCGCTACTTATTATGTTGAATGCCAGATGTTGGGCCAATCACACCTTACTTTGCTGCATTCTCATAACATCATTAGGAGACAATGGTATAAGTAATAGCTTTGTGCAACCAAGGAAACTGTTTTCCTGGCTTCTCAAAGTCATAGGCCTGGTAAATGGCAGAGGCAGGTTTCACAGTCAGACTGCACCCAGCACCACTGACCTTAACCATTATCCAGAGATTTCCAAGCCAAGATGGAAGGACATTCCACGCAGAGGCAGCCGTGCCTATAAATGCCATAGAGATGTGATCCAGCAAAGCAAGAGTGTGACTAGACTGGCTGGAACTGTGTGACCTGCCCCCAGTCACATGTAGCCAAAGTGGCAGGGCTCGGTTTTGAACCCAGGTGTTTGTGATTTGTTGTCATGAGGCCATGCTGCCTGACAGGGAGTCCGGTTTGGTCCTCGTGCTCTTGTAAGTCAAGGTCAATCAGCGTAGTAAAGGCATACAGGGCATTCATTCACCTGGCGCTGAGGGGCAAAGGTCCTGCCAGCACTCACAGACGGGTCACTAGCAAATATTCTCCCCTAGAGCACATGCCCTCCCCACAGGGCGAATCTCTCTCTTGGGCAACAAGAAACTCTCTGGTGACAGAGGTGGCAGTGTGGTGGAATAGAAGGAGCACAGGCTCAGAGTTTGAACTCTGGCTCTGCTACCTCCTGGTTCCGTGATGGGAGCAAGTTCAAGTGACTCAATCTCTGGAGTTTACTTGCTCCCAGCTCCCCTCCTCAACCCTCCACTTATTCTTTATGAAATGGAAATATTAAGTGTATCTTCAGAGGGCTTTGTAAGGATTAAATAAGATAATGTATGTAAATTAGTACCTGGCACATAGTAGGTGTTTTTATATGGTAGCATTTTATTATTTACTGTATTATTATTTGAGAAACTGCTTTTCTCTGTTGAAAATCTATAATTGGGTATAGGTCTTATGTGAGGAACATGTTACATAGTGAAAAATAGAATCCTAGGTTATAAGTCTGACATTCTAAAACAGGAAGAAAGGATAATTATGCATTTTATATGGGGATGGACTCTTTGGGTTGGTTGGACCCTTTTGTGGGATTTAAAAGGTTGTCATCAGCCCTGGCTGGTGTAGCTCAGTGGATTGAGCGCGGGCTGCGAACCAAAGGGTGCCGGTTCAATTCCCACTCAGGGCACATGCCTGGGTTGCAGGCCAGGTCCCCAGTGGGGGCCACGTGAGAGACAGCCATACATTGCTGTTTCTCTCCCTCTCTTTCTCCCTCCCTTCCTTTCTCTCTAAAAGTAATAAATAAATAAAATCTTAAAAAAAAGTAAATTATTTAAAAGGTTGTTGTCATGTTTGAAGTTAATGGGAAACGGGAAACATTAATGATTATGATTACTCATGCTTTTTTCAAAAAAGAAAACCATGGAAACAAAAATAAAAACTAACACTAACCAATAAACCTATATTATTCTACAACTTTAAAAATTACATAATGAAGTGAAAAATTTTCTGTCTCCTCCGACTGGCATTTCTCCTCTCAGAGGCAACTAATATTAACAGTCTGTTGTATATTCTTTTTTTGTTTTTGTTTTTTACCTTACTAATATCTCATGGATTTCTTTCCATTTCATTTTTTATAGCTCAACTTTAAAAAAATTATTTAAGAACTTGAGGCATACTTTACATACCATAAAATCTATCCATTTTAAGTGTATAATTCAGTGATTTTTAAATTAAATTTACACAGTTGTGAAATCATCACCATAATACACTTTTAGAACACTTGTTATCCCAAAAAGTCCCCTGTGCCTGTCAGTCCTTAGCCCATAGATGACTCTTATCTGCTGTTCATATGAATAGTTAGTTTTTCAGAAATTGTGTATAAATGGATTCATACAAAGTGCATTCTTTTGTGTCTGACTTCTTTCACTTAGTGTAGTATTTCCAAGGTTCATTTTATGTTGTTGTGCATATGAGTAGTTTGCGTTTTTTTTCTTGCTGAGTACTATTCCGTTGTATGGATATACCATAACTTGTCTAACCATTTGGCTAAACCATGATGGATATTTGATTTGTTAACATTTTGGGGGCATTATGCATAATACTGCTATGAATGTACACATACAAGTCTTTGTATTGGCATATGTTTTTATTTTTCTCAGGTAAATATCTAGGTGTGAAATTGTTGGCTTGTGTGGTCAGTTATGTTTAAAAAAATTGCCAAACTTTTTGTTTAAAGTAGCTGGATTTTACATTTCTACCAGCAGTGTATACTTGATATTGTCAATTTTGTATATTATAGCCAGTCTAGTAGGTATGTAACAGTATCTTATTGTAATTTTTTTGATGTTTTTATTTATTTTTTAATATATTTTATTGATTTTCTATTACAGTTGTCCCATTTCCCCCCCCTTTATTCCCCTCCACCCTGCATATCCCCCCCCACCCACATTCCCCGTCTTTAGTTCATGTCCATGGGTCATACATATAAGTTCTTTGGCTTCCTATACTTCCTACATTTTCTATACTATTCTTAACCTCCCCCTGTCTGTTTTTTACCTACCATTTATGCTACTTACTCTCTGTACCTTCCCCCCCCCTCCCCATCCCACTCCTCTGTTGATAACCCTCCATGTGATCTCCATTTCTGTGATTCTGTTCCTTTTCTAGTTGTTTGCTTAGTTTGTTTTTGCTTTTGTTTTAGGTGTGGTTGTTAATAACTGTGAATTTGCTGTCCTTTTACTGTTCATATTTTTTATCTTCTTTTTCTTAGATAAATCCCTTTAACATTTCATTTAAAGGGCTTGGTTATGATGAACTCCTTGAACTTGACCTTATCTGAGAAGCACTTCATCTGCCCTTCCATTCTAAATGAAAGTTTTGCTGGATAGAGTAATCTTGGATGTAGGTCCTTGCCTTTCATGACTTGGTATACTCTTTCCAGCCTCTTCTTGCCTGTAAGGTCTCTTTTGAGAAATCACCTGACAGTCTTATGGGAACTCCTTTGTACGTAACTGTCCCCTTTTCTCTTGTTGCTTCTAAGATTCTCTCCTCATTTTTAATCTTGTGTAATGTACTTATGATGTGTCTTGGTGTGTTCCTCTAGGTCCAACTTCTTTGGGACTGTCAGAGCTTCCTGGACTTCCTCGAAGTCTATTTCCTTTGCCAGATGGGGAAGTTCTCCTCCATTATTTGTTCAAATGAGTTTTCAATTTGTCGCTCTTCCTCTTCTCCTTCTGGTACCCCTATAATTCAGATGTTGGAACATTTAAAGATGTCCTGGAGGTTCCTAAGCCTCTCCTCATTTTTTTGAATTCTTGTTTCTTCATTCTTTCCTGGTTGAATGTTTCTTTCTTCCTTCTTGTCCATACTGTTGATTTGAGTCCCAGTTTCCTTCCCATCACTATTGGTACCCTGTACATTTTCCTTTATTTCACTTAGCATAGCCTTCATTTTTTCATCTAATTTGTGAACAAATTCAACCAATCCTGTGATCATCCTGATTACCAGTGTTTTGAACTGTGCATCTGATAGGTTGGCTATCTCTTCGTGGCTTAGTTGTATTTTTTTCTGGAGCTTTGATCTGTTCTTTCATTTGGGCCGTTTATTTTTCTTGGTGTGCTTGTTACATATAAGGGGGCGGAGCCTTAGGTGTTCAGCAGGGTGGGGTAACCCAGTTGCTGTGTCGTGACGCTGTCTGTGGGGAAGGGGTCTGAGTGGGAACAATGGCACTTGCTCCACTCTCTGCTGGCTTTCACTTACTTCCCCCGCTTCCCACAATCAAATTGGGCCCTTCTGTGCTGATTCCCGGGTGAGTGGGCCTGTGTACGTTCTAGGACCCTGTGGGTCTCTCCAAGGAGCTTTCCTGTGAGGCTGGGAGTTCCTCCTGCTGCTGCCTCAACTCCCACAGGTGTTTTCAATAGGTGGTTTGAAGCTTTACTTCCCTGAGCTGGAACCTTGGGCTGTGCGGTTTGTTTCGCTCCCCAGTTGTTCCTTTATCCGCACACAAATGTGGGACCACCCGCTCCACCAGCTGCAGCCTCGCCAGGTCTGCCAGCCTAGAGCCCTCTCCGACTGGCTGCCCGGCTCTGCTCCTCCTACCCGTCTGGCTGAATGTGTCTTCTTTAACTCAGTGTTTGTTGGAGTTCCATACAGTTTGATTTTCTGTCAGTCTGGTTGTTTTTTGTTTTTAAATTGTTTTTGTCCTTCTTTTGGTTGTGTGAGGAGGCACAGTGTGTCTACCTATGGCCGGAAGTCTTGGCCAGAAGTCTCATTGTGATTTTAAGTTGTATTTCTTTAATCACAAATGATGTTAGCATGTTTTCTTGTGCTTATTGGCCATTTGGTGAAGTCTATATCCAAATCTTCTACCCATTTCATAATTGAATTGTTTGTCCTCTTATTGTTGGGTTGTAAGTGTTCTATATACAAGTCTACCGTCAGATGTATGATTCACAAATATATGAGGGGAGACCCCCCAAAACCAGAATTTATTTATAAAAATTGTGT
Source organism: Micronycteris hirsuta (assembly GCA_004026765.1). NCBI lineage: Eukaryota > Metazoa > Chordata > Mammalia > Chiroptera > Phyllostomidae > Micronycteris > Micronycteris hirsuta. The sequence goes on along the minus strand of PVJI01000703.1, from coordinate 57,051 downwards.
ATTCTTACATATTTAAACTTCAGTCAGCTTCCAATTACTCTCCATTTGATGCAATACACCTATTGAGACATTTTTCCTGCTTGAAACAGGGTTTGAACATGTCAATTTTGATTCCTTTTAGTGCTTGAGCTGTTTTTTGTTTCACCTCTCCTACACCACAAAATGTTTCCCTTTGAGGACTTTTTTTAATCAGGGAAATGGAAAAAAAAGTCGCTTGGGGAGAGATTGGGTAAATAGGGAGAATTGGGCACAGGAGTCTTGCTGTTTTTGTTCAAAAACTGTTGAGTACTCAGCACAGTGTAGACAGGTGTGCTCATAAGTCACTCATCATGAAATGGGCAAACGCATTGAAAGAGTCTTCAGAAAAAATTCACTGAAGCTGAATGCAGCCTCTCACAACACCACCAGCTGATACACGGATACAAATGGATTCCTAGAACATTCATCTAATGGGGGAAGCCTGTACTACAAGGGGTCTGCCCTTCAGAAGATAATTGTGTTTTTTTGGGGGGGTCCCTCCTTGTATTCTCCCAGTCTGAAGCTTATCTTCTCATTTTCTTAAGGTCTTTTGAAGAGCAAAATTTTAAAGTTTTAGTGAAGTCAAATTTATCGATTTTTTTTAAAATGAGTTTTACATTTTAAGAAATCTTTTGTCAAACCCATGGTCAAAAGAGATTTTCTCCTATGTTTTCTTCTATATTTTATAGTTTCAACTCTTACACTAAGGGATATGATACAGTTTGAATTAATTTTTGTATATGGGATGAAGTTAAGTCTTTTTTTGTGTGTGTGTATGGGTATTTAGTTGTTCTACCACCATTGTCAGACAGACTGTCTTTCCCCCACTGAATTGTGTTGACTCTTTTATCCAGTAACAATTGACCATAAAGTTTGGGGTTTATTTCTTATATTGCTATAAATGATCTATAAATTTATTCTCATGCCAATACCATACTAACTTAGAAATGATAGTTTTCTAGTAAGTTTTGAAATCAAGTAGCATAAGTTCTCCAATTTTGTTTTTTCTTTTCATAAATGTTTAGGCTCATTTATGTCCTTTACATTTTTATGTAAGTGTTAGGAGTAGTTTGTCAATGTCTAAAACAATCTGCTGATTTTTTACAACCGAGTAGTATTCCATTGTGTAAATATTCCATAGTTACCCTTTGTGACAGTATGGATGGACCTGGAGAACATTATACTAAGTGAAATAAGCCAGTCAGAGAAAGACAAATACCATATGATTTCACTCATATGTGGAATCTAATGAACAAACTGAACTAACGAGCAAAATAGAGACAGACTCCTAGATGACCGGATGGCAGCTATGGTGGGATTGGGGGATCAATCAAAAAGAAAAAAGGACTCATGGACATGGACAATAGTGTGGCGATACGTGGGGGGAGGGAGATAAGGGGGATAAATGGTAATGGAAAAAGTATAATAAAAATTTTAAAAATAATCACTGTGATTTTAATAGGGGTTGTATAGAATCTGTAGACTAACTTGAGAATACTGTTTTAACAATGTTGAATTTTCCATTTCATGAATACCCCCACATTTCTCCAATTTTTAGGGTATTTTGTAGCAGTGTTTTATAGTTCGTAGGGTATAGGTCTTAAACTTCTTTTAATAAATTTATTCCTAAGTGTTTTATTTTTTTGATGCTATTGTGAATGGAATTATTTTCTTCATGTCTATTTTGATAACTTAGTTGCTATTATATAGAAATACCATTGATTTTTATATGTTAGTCTTGTGATCTTATTAAGCTTGCTTATTAGGTCTAGTAGCTTTTTAATTTTTTTTTTGTAGATTCCTTAGGGTTTTCTGCACATGAGATCATGTCATCTGAAAAATACACACTTTTCTTTTTTTGCTTTACATTTCTTTTTCTTGCCTCACTTCCTTGGCTAGAACCTCTACTGCAAGACTGATAGAAGTGATGAAAGGAAGTATTGTTGCTTTGTTTATATTATAGGGCAATCATTTTGCCATGCCATAAAGTATGATATTAGCTGCAGGTTCCTATAGATGCTCTTTATCAGGTTTTCTTCTTTCCTGGTTTATTGAGTGTTTGGTTTTTTTGTTTGTTTGTTTTTTTCCCCTGCATCTGTTGAGATGATCATTTGGTATTTACTTGTGCTTTATTCTGCTTAATGCATTAACTGATTATAGATATTAAACTACCCTTGTATTCCTGGGATATCATATGGTCATGGTGTATAATGCTGTTTAATATGTTGGAAGATTGGTTTCTTAATATTTTGTTAAGTATTTTTATAACTATGTTCATGACAGTTATTGATCTAGAGTGTCTTTTTTTATGTCTTTTTTTTTTGGCTTGAATATCAGGATAATATTGGCTGTGTATAATGTGTTGGAAAATGGTTCCTCTTTAACTGAATCTTGAACAAGTTTTCACACACACACACACACACACACACACACATATATTTTTGGTTTAATTTCTCCATGAAGCCATCTGGTCCTAGAGTTTTTTAAAATTTTTTTAGTGGGAATGCTTTAAGTACGATTTTGATTTTTCAAGAATGAATGCTTCTCACTTTTTCCTGTGGCTTTGGTCAATTTCTATAGCCCTCCAAATGGTTGTTTTTGATGATTTTTTTCCAGTTTTCTACTTATATTTTGCTAAATGGATTTGCTGATCTATTCATACCACCACACCCAGAAATTGCTTCTCTACTTCTTTCTTTTTAAGAGTTACATTTCATTTTACAGATGTGCCATAATCTATTTAATAAAAAATAGTTTTTCTAAATTTTATATATATTCTTAAGCAGTGCTGCAGTTAACCTTTGTCTACAGATAACTTGCTTTGCTTATGCTAATAATTTGCTAAGATAGATTCCTAGAAGTGGGATTGCTGGGCCAAAAGTAATGCATGTCTTACATTTTAACAAATACTATAAAATTATTCTTCAAAATTTGTTCTAAATTGGGAGGTCTACTCTCCATACCTTGCCACTATGATATACTATTAATCTTTTACATTTTTGTTGACATGAAAAGCAAAAACTGGTATATTTTTATTTGGTATAGTTTATATTGTATTGAATTGTAGTAGAGTTAGGAATCTTTCTATATGTTCTTTGACTATTTTTATTTTATGAAGTGACGTGTTATGTCCTTTGCTGAACTTTCAGTTAGATTGGTTGTTTTTTCCTTAATTTATAGGATCTTCTGATATTGAATTTTTTATCTGTTTTATGTTGTAAATGCCTTTTCTAGTCTGTCATTCATTTCCTTGTAGTCATAACTTGTTTTCATTCTTTTAAAAGCCTCGCATTCTAATTTATGTTTTTGAAACAGAAAGTTGTCCAAGGGATCGATTCAAACCAAATCCGAGGGCTTGGGTTTGATGCCACGTGTTCTCTGGTGGTTTTGGATAAGCAGTTTCGTCCTTTACCGGTAAACCATGAAGGTAGGACCTTCTTCTCTTTTTCCTGGGTGGTGTGGGACTGGCTGGGGGAGACTTGGCTGATCAAGTCAAAGGGCCAAGTGGGATATGAGGTCACTGGTCTCTTATCACTGAAAGTGAGATTTAGAAGTGGAGCATAGAGGCCAGAAATCGTGTCCCAGGGGTTAAAAGCTTGGAGAGCAGTTGGTAGGAGTGGAGTGGCCTCAGGGGTCTGGATTAGGGAGAGACATGGCACCATAAAGAGTAAGAGCCACAGTAGAGAGCTTGATGAAGGAAGGACAGGGGATCATAAGCTCAGAATGGGTAGCCTTGAAACAGACAAGTGGTCTGGGTTTTTTTTAGGAAGGGAGTATCAGTGTCTGCAGTTGCTTTGCCTATGAAGCTCCTATACCACATTCATTTGAGTGGGGGAGCCAAGGCCATTTAAGGGAAATAGAACAAGGCAGACAGGACCAGGTATCACACAGAAAGTGGGAACAGATGGCCTCTCTATTTTCAATAGCCAGACCAAAAGACATTCCCATGTAATGACGTTGTTCTAATAGACACTTGTGACTACAGTTCTTGTGACTGCACAAATGTAAAATGCCACTTGGGTTCACCATCAGAAATTTTTCACGGTGGGTTGAGGATGTATCCCTTTTGGGGAATTTCAGTCAGTAGTGCTAGTCCTGAGGTTGAAACCCAGAAGTCTACCCTGGTCAGGTAGGTAATGATGATAAACTTCAACTGATACTTCACGTTTTAAGAAGCAGAAACATTTGGGGTGGTGGAGATTGGAAATTGAATCCAAAGGAATGAGGCTCTAGGTGTTGTCAGTCAGTCTCTGGCAAGACAGCCGTTACAAACCTATTTTGGGCTAGATTATGTTTATGAACCCTAAGTAGTGGCCACTGCGGTAGCAGCATCTTAACTGGTGGCTGTGGATCCTGGGGCACACCGGGACCCCTGGGAATTGGCGTCAGGCAGATCCTGCAGCTCTGCTACTGCTGAGCAGTAACACTGAACCTCTGCATGTCTCTGTTTTTCCCTCTGAAAGAGTTGGAACAATGGAACAGTAACTTTGCTTTGAGAATTGAGAACCTGACACCTGAGTGCTCAGAAAAGTTTGTTCTATCTAATTATGAATTCCTCAAGTTAAAAGACTCTGTCCTATTCACTTCTGTGGACCTAAGGTGTAGAACAATGATTTTTGTAAATTACATGTGCTGAAAAAAGGGTACAAGTGGATGCATGGCTAGAGCCCAGGAGTACTGATGACCTTTTTACACATACACACACACACTCGCACGCACGCACACACACACTTTTCACCTTTTTGCTATATTTATTAGCGCCTACTTTGTGCCAAGCCCTGTTATTAAGTGCCAGGGCTTCAAAGATGATTATGAATGGTCCTTGTTCTCGCTGACTTTTACTAGTTCAGTTGGCATTGTTCTGAAGCAGAGACCAAAGGATGAGGCTGAACCAGCAGACCTCAGCTTTGCAGCAGCAGGCACTTTCCAGTTATGAGATGTGTCCAGACAGGGAGCTGGCCATATTAGGAGACTGTCAGCACTTCTCTTACTGGCTTTTTAAAAAAGATTTTATTTATTTAGCACTGACTGGTGTGGCTCAGTGGACTGAGCGCCAGCCTGTGAACCAAGGGGTCGCTAGTTCGATTCCCAGTCAGGGCACATGCCTGGGCTGTGGGCCAGGTTCCCCGGTGTGTGGCGCACAAGAGGCAACCACACATTGACGTTTCTCTCCCTCTCTTCCTCCCTCCCTTCACATCTGTCTAAAAATAAATAAATAAAATCTTTTAAAAAATTTAAACAACAAAAAAGATTTTATTTATTTATTTTTAGAGAGAGGGGAAGTGAGAGAGAAAGAAAGGGAGAGAAGCTTCAGTGTGCCAGAAAGACTTTGATCAGTTGCCTCTTACATGCCCCCAGCTGGAGACCTGGGCCACAACCGAGGTATGTGCCCTGACTAAGAATCGAACCCATGACTTTTTGGGTTGTGGTGTGACTCCTTACCCACTGAGTCTCACCAGTCAGGGCTAGCTTTCTTTCAGTAGAGTTCAGATTATAGTCTGTTAGGGATGTTGAGGAAGGAATTCTCATTCGGGGTGGGGTTTTGGATGTTAAAAGCCCTACATTTCAAAGACTCTCTACCTTCTAATCTGCTAAAAGTACATGTTTATATGTGTTTGTTTGTTTGTTTTTTAACTCTCGCTGTAAATTAGAATCAATTCATGAGCCTTACTTCCCAAATTTTTATTCTGTTGGCTTAGGGTGAGGGTAGGGCATCAGCACTTTTGAACTTCCCTCAGTAACTCTGGTATTGGAGAATCACTGGGCGCAGATGAACGGACAGTTAAACTATCAGGAACAAGCATGCTGAAGGGGCAGGTGAGAATTCCTTGTTATATCTGCTTAGATAATGTGCCCTCTCTGGATGTCATCTTTTTTCTCACTGTAGGTAGAATTGCCTCCTGTTAACAGGCCTTCTATTAAAAGGGTAGCTAGTTTACAACCCTAATTATAAGTGTTGAAATAATTTTGTTTCCCCTAAAAGGTTAAGATGTACCCATTCATCAAATGCATTCAGCTGCCCCTCACCCGTTTGTTGCCTTTCAACAGCTTCTATTAAGGTTAGATTTTATCTGAAATAGATGATCCTGTGTTAGAAAATAAAATTAGAATTTTAAAGGTGGTTTAAAGGTTTTTTAAAGACTGCTGCTACCCACATGGCAATGACCAACACTTGGTTAACTGGAGTAATGATGAGGAGCAGGGCGTGAAGTCAGGAAGTAAACAGTCGCTGTTGAAACCAAACCTACCAAACGGGAAAAACTGTTACCATCTTTAGATATTAACCCCTGTCCCCCGCTCCCCCCCCTGAAAATAACAACAAAAACACGAAAAACCCCAAGCCCAAATATGTTTTAAGTAAAATAGTTTAAGAACACTAATCATTGCTATATGATGAAATAGTCTCATTGTGAGGCCTTTCTTGTTTGATCTTTCCTCCTTTGAAGACCAGAGCAGCCCATGGGTTGGATGGCGGCGCCAGGCTGCCTGCTTCCTCTCTCTGCAGCATCCAGCTGAAAGCATAGCTGAGGGAGGGTCAGCCCAGCTACCACAGCTCTCGGGAGGGAGGGAGGGCAACCAAGGGGCCAGGGAAGGAGTTAACTACCCAGGCTGCTCTGCAACAGACACCTAATACTTAAATGTTTTTTGCTGATTCACAGTAGAAATGTTTTCCTCCTCAAGTATGCCTGGAACACCTGCTATGAGGTGTTCAAAATATTAATTCAATCAATACATGGATAAAAAACCTGCCCATAGGTAAACTAACTACAGGCATACCTTGGAACTATTGCAGGTTTGGTTCTAGACCATTGCAATAAAGTGAATATCACAATTAAGCAAGTCTCATGAAATTTCCATATTAAATACATATTAAAGTTACAGTTACTTCATACTGTAGTCTGTTAAGTGTGCACTAGCATAAATGTCAAAAAACCCCAATGTATGTTCCTTAATTAAAAATACTTTATTTCTAAAAAGTGCTAACCATTATCCAAGCCTTCAGTGAGTTATAATCTTTTTGCTGGTGGAAGATCTTATCTTTTATGTGTAAAAAAGGCAATATATACAAGGCACAGTAAGGCAAAGTGCAATAAAATGAGGTATGCCTGGTGTAACCCAAAGTCTGCTCTACCGAATTGCCTCCAGTTCTCTTAAACATGACATCCTCTTGGGTCTGTGCTCAGTTTGCATAGAGCCTCCTTCCTCACTTGTGTACCTGGCTAACCAATGACCATTTTTAGAACGCAGTTAAAGCTTTTCTGCCTCTCGGAAGCTCTCTGTGCATACTCAGGCCCAGCTAACTAGCACCTTCCCTGTGCCCCTCCGCCTCTGTGTTCTCATGTTTGGTAATTCTGGCAGTCGGCATGCCATATAGACCCTTTTTGTTCATTCAGCCACATACTTTATAAGGACAGGGACTGTGGCCCATTCTTCTTGGTATCCCAGCACTGTGCCTGGCAAGTAGTAGATGCTTAATAAAGACTAAATGAATTTTCAGTGGAGTCATTTATTTGTGGTGTTCTACAAGAACTGGAAAAAGTTTAAGTTGCCCGTTTTGTCTAAACTTAATAATCATAGTAAGTACAAGAAAGCACTCGAGTCTGCGCAGTCCTCATTGTGCTGTTCTGACCGCGTGTTGAGGGCCTTTCGTGTAGAGGCAGTGCTAGCTGATTGGTTCTTTATGGTTGCAAGTTCAGCAACAGGTGTTTTTGTCTTCAAGCAGCTGCGGGTACGTCCTATACAATATTTAACAAGCAATACTGTTACTGTTCTCCTGGAAATCCACACACCCACACACATGTGCATGGCTGTGTGTATGTGGGCACACATGCGTGTGCCCACACTCCAGCACTCTGATTCGCTGACAGATCTGGAAGGGGATGTGGAGAGTAGTATTTCTAAAGCTATTTAGGAATTCTGTGTGCAGCTAGGACTGGAAACAGGACCTTTAAGCAATTCTATTATGAGAACAACTCAGCTGTTAAAGCCAAATCTGAGGTGTACCTATGGGAGGTCTTACGTACTTCCTCTTATTTTCAAAGTGTTGCTGTTTCTGGAAGAGCTTTTGGGGGACCTGAAATCTTTCCAGGCAGGCAACCCAATGACTGAATCCTGGTCTCCTTATGATCATGACCTAATTTTCATATTTTGTTAGATTGACCTTTAAGTTTTAAAAATTCTTTTTTCAAATATGTGAAAACTAAATAACAGCTTCCTATGTATCCACCACTAAGGATAGATGGCTGAAATTTTGCCATATTTGCCTCAAATCCCCCCTTTTTTTAAAAGAAAGAACTGCTAAAACCTCAGCCCATGCCTTCTCCCTCCTGCTCCCCTCCGCCCGGCAGGTGACCGTTCTGCCGGGTTGGCGTTCACAACGTGTTGTTTCTGTGCTTTTGCCACATGTGTCTGTACCCGCAACAACAAACAGTGTATGTATGTCATGTTTGCAAATGTCCCAGCTGGTGTCGTTACTCATGTCGATATGTGTAACTCTAGTTTATTTGTTTTACCAATGTATTTATCGTTTCTCTGCACAGAACTGTTTTCAAAGCACACTTCATGCTTTTCCCAGCTGGGAGATAGCAGGCATGTGTTCAACTTCAGAGTCTGCTTGCCATTGAAAGTGACCTAAATCAGAGAATTGTTTTGGGAATTAAGTGAGATCGTATGTGTAAAATGTTTAGCAGGGCTTGGTACACACACACACTCTCTCACACAGAGAGCTTTATGAATATTTGCTATTAGCAAAGTTACAGATGTAGTTGCTGCAATTATTCTGTCATTAACTAAAATCATGTGTAAAAGTGCCTGGCTCAGTTACTCTTGGGTTCCCTTTTATCTGTCTGTCTTATTTCCCAGTCATATGTATTGCCGTTCTCGGCATTTTGCCAATTGAGGAACTAGTCTGTCAAAAGTACTGACTGGCTTGCAATCAGTAATGATGAATAAACAGAGGCTGGGATGGGAGAAAGGGATGGTCACTACTATGTGGTGTGAGATGGTGAATGTAGGATGTTGGAGGCAGTACCTGTGCTGCTTCTCCAGTTGGTTTTAAATTCCATTCCTTGCAATTCACTCCTCCTGAGGGTCTGCTGTGTGATAGGTACTTGCCATATCCTTTATGTGTATCATTAATCCTTACATGTGATTAGGTATTGTTATCCCCATTTTATAGATGTGGATGAAAGGTTTCTCAGTACATCTCTGCTTATAGCTGAGTAAGCATTCCCCATTAGGTCTGCTTGATTCCCAAACTTGCGTGCTTCTCGCTCCACCAAAAAACATCTGAGAGAGGGAAAAAAAATTAACTGATTTTAATTAAAATGACTAGAAGAAGGATGACTATAAACAGAGCAAAGCCATGGTATAGACATATTAATACTGTTGAAATAGTTGTCCATGTTTAAAGGAAACAGATCATAAACAACCAGAGTATTATTTTAGGCTTATTTCACAGGTTGTTCTCCTGAATATATGCCCAGAAAAGTTTTTCTGGAACTGAAGGGATAGGAAAAGAAGGGAAGACGTCGAGATGGAATGAATGATATAATTTGTTGGGAGGTCTTGACTGGTTTTAGTGGAGAGGTTTAACCCCGGGGTCTGTAGTCAAAGAACAGATCTCTCGGAGGGAAATCCAAGGTTTCGGTAGAGTGTTCACTTGCTCCTTGTTGATGGGTGAAATTATAAAAGTTGAGTAGCTCTTTGCCCTTGGGAATCCACAATTTCCCTTGAATTAGAAGAAGAATAATGCACATATTTCTTTTTATTTTCTCAAACTATAAGAGAAAATTCATTTAGAAAAGTCACAGAGGTAGAAGAAGTGAGTGGTAGAAATGGGCTCAGGAAACAAGTTACTGAGGCAAAAGAAGGGCCCTTGGAGCTTAGGGAAGAAAAGAGTAACTCTCCTGTGGGGAAGGAGGAGGGGAGGGCAGAGGTGCTGGCAAGCCCCAAGGAGGGAGAATGCCATGCACATGTGTCTTCATCGCCCTGTTTCTGCTAGGGGATTCCCACCGAAACATCGTCATGTGGCTGGACCACCGCGCAGTCAGTCAGGTGCACAGGATCAACGAAACCCAGCACAGCGTCCTGCAGTACGTCGGAGGGGTGATGTCTGTGGAAATGCAGGCCCCGAAGCTTCTGTGGCTAAAGGAGGTGAGTGCATGGAGTTGGGGAGAGGATATTAATACAGTTGACCTTTGAACAATGGTTCCAACACCCCATGTAAGCATATAACTTTCAAGTCTCCCAAAACGTAAATACTAATAGCCTACTGTTGATTGGAAGCCTTACTGATAACATAAATAATTGGTTAGCACGTTTATTATATGTTATATGTATTATATACTGTATTCTTATAAAGTAAGCTAGATAAAAGGAAATCTTATTAAGAAAATTATGAAGAAGAGAAAATACATTTATAGTACTGTACCTATTTATTGAAAGATTCCGCATGTAAGTGGACCTGTGCAGTTCCAACCCATGTTGTTCAGGGGTCAGCTGTAATAACAGAGGATTCTATTCACTGTGGATCTGCCTGTACCAGGCATCCTGCTAAAGTCCATTATGTTTGATTTTTCCCAGCACCTCTCTGAGGAAGGTTGATCCCATTTTATTGATTAGGTTTCAGTTAAATCACTCCTGTTTTCATGTTTAACTCATGCAAGGTAGTGTAATAAATGTTTAACCCAGATGATCACTCAGAATATTAACAGCAATCCAGTGAACAAGGGTTTCTTTTACTTTTTTGGCATGTGGTTTATAGAGAAGAAAACTAAAGCTAATAGAGATTAACCAATTTACCCAAAGTGACACAGTAAGTATGTGACAGAGCCAGGATTTGAACCCAAGAATGGCTGACTCCGAAATTGGTTCTCTTAATGTCTAGTACTCTGCCGAAGTTCAGAGAGGTGAATTACCATTCCAGTTAGGAAGTGGCAGAGCTGGGATTATAATCCATATCTCCTGACCAGAGTCTTCTTTCTCTACACAATTGTAGCCCCAGGTGTTTAATCTCTGGCCTTGGTGGCATTTTAGGGTATTCCTTTCTTATCTCCCCTGAACTTGAGTTTCCATGTCCTTGACTGATGTGGTGATCTCTGGTCAAAGCACTTGCAGGTGGTTCCCACTTCCAGATGTTAGGATCCTTTATGAAGTGTGGAGAGCGGTGATGTCAGTTTAATGGTTCCCATTAGAGCTGGATGTGTGAGAAGGTTCAAGTCCTCGGGGAACCTTGGACTAGAAAACCCCTAGGTGGTCTGATGAGGAGAAACTTCATCTAATAAGTATGACCTGGCATGATTTATTTGGTGGCTCTACGGAAAATGTATATGGGGGTGGGGGGAGTTTAAGGGTGCTGAGAAGGGGTCCCTGGATTGCCGTTCTTCCCATGGGAGGAAAGGAGATAAGCAAAAAGGATGTCAATAATCTGAGCAGGCTTGGCTTGTTATTTATTTAGTATATATAGCTGTTCTGTGAGTTTTAATTTTTAGAAAGGCTTTTATAGTTACTACAGTTCAAAAACATAGGGTGTCTTAGGAGATGGGGTTTTCAGGATCCTGATTTGTCTCTGCTAACAGCACACTGTGTGACTGTGGGCAGAGCAGTTCCCATCCCAGACATCATTTTTTCCATCTATAACATTTGAAAACCTGATCCAAACATATGCTGAAATACAAATTGGGATATAGAGCTGCCCTTCACTGCCCCCACACTCCGCTGTGTGTTCTGTGGGCATTGCTTAATTTAATCTCCTAACAAGCTGTGCCCGGAGGAGAACATGGGAGACTGGGGCTGAGAGGGAGGGTTAAATGCCTTTCCCAAACAAATGGTAGAGCCAGAATTTAAACCCATGTCTACTGGGCTCCAAACCCAACTCACCCAATCAGGTCACACAGTACTAAAATCCCTCTGGACAGGTGTTACTCAGGGTAGGGCCAGGAAGGAGGGCAGTGATTTCTTCAAGCCCGCCTAAACATGGTGCAAGAGAACAAACAGGTTGGATATATCACCCTTCTTGGCCACAGGTAAGGAAGAGTTGTACTGTATTAAGTGAGGAGGGTTAGGCAGGGTGTACTGTATTAAGTGAGGATGGTGGTCATTGCTGCACCATCAGGGCCTAATGGAACAGCTACTTCATGGGCAGCTCTGGGTTGTGTATCCACATCTAAATATATGTTCAACATGGACCTCTCAGGATACTTACCATAGTGCACTTGAGCTCAAAATGCACTAAATAAAACCCATAGAAAATAAAGTGCTAGATTCCATGGCACTGATTGTGACTTTCAAAGACCATCCATCCATTCATTCATCCATCTGTCCAACCAATTCCATTTCAGAATTTTCTGACTAAGGCTCTAAATACTGCTTCCTTCCATATTTAACTACCTGAAGGTTGAGACTTAAATCTGTTTGAAAAAAATTTATTTTGATTTCTTTGGTAAGCATCCACAGGAATCCTTGCTGAGAATCCCTTTGGTTTAGCTATGATTGCAAATTGAAAATCAAAGCTATTTCTGAAATCAGTTTTAGCATCTCCTTAAAGACCTGGCCAGGCTGGCTTATAGTGTTTCTCAAATTTTAATGTGTAAATAAATCACTTGGGGGATCTTGTTAAACTGCAGATTCTGGCTTAGTAGCCTTGGGGTAGGGAGTGAAAATTTGCATTTCTAATAAGCTCCCAGGTGTTGCTGATGTTGCTGATGTTGCTCTCCTGCAGACTTATGAAACCACTTTCTGTGCTTAAAGGCTCTGGAGAATCAGTGAACAGTACCTTGGTTTTAGTGGGGTCATGGGAGACTGAGGCACAGGGAAGTTAGATAGCTTCTGTGGAGCTATCCAACTGCACATTCAGTGTTCGACCGTGAGACTCTGTGTGCTGGGTTCATTGGGCTGTCGTTTGTTTGCTCTTTATTCATTCCTTAATTTGCCAAATTTTAACTGAGGTCCTGCTCTGAACCGCTAATGTGGTAGGCACTGGGGACACAGGCACAAAGAGGACTCAGTCTTTCCCTCCAGTGGCAGAGGGGCCACTGGGGATAATGGTGGGGCGCGTAAGGAGGGAGCGGGTGGAGGGAAGAGACATGAAAGGAGCCATGGGGAGGTGTGCTAAGCACTGTGATGCAGCAATATGCAAAGTGCTTTCTGAGAAAATAATTTACTTCCTGGTGGAGTTGAGATGAGTCTCAAGATATGAGTGGAGATTTTGCCTAATAGAGAAGACAGGAAGGGTACGAGACAGACAGAGAGAGAGAGACAGACAGACACTATAGTTCATTTATGGTAACAAAAGTGTGTCCTAGGGTGCTTCCCTGAGTGTGGCAGGAAATGAGGCCAGCGCTCAGTTTGTTAAGGACTTCTTTGGTGATAGAGATTGGCTGATGGTTTTTAGCCAAGGGGTGAGAAAATGTGTGTGTTGGGGGAAGAACTTATCTTCTTCTCTCATTATAGCACTTTGTTGCCTTTGCTCTTAGGATGAGTTCCAAATTTCTGACACTGCCCAGAAGATGGTATCTTATGCCATTTTTGCCTCCTCCTTTGTGCTTACTGTGTGTTCCTTGCCTTGCTCACCCTAGTCCATCCACAGGGATCCCCTCAGGGTGCCTCAAACACACCCAGTTCTTAGTACTTCAGAATCTTGACTAGCGCTTGGCCCAGGGGCCCAATCTGGCCTACTGCCTGTTTTTGGATGTCCTGGGAGCTAAGAATGGCTTTTACATTATCAAATGGTTGAACAAGAATCAAAAGAAGAATAACATTTTGTGACATGTGAGTTATATGAAATTAAAATTTTAGTGGCCATAAGTAAAGTTTTATTGGAACGCAGCCACCCTCATTCATTTATGCATCATCGGTGGCCGCTTTTGCATTACTGTGGCAGAGCTAAGTCAAACAGGTTTTGTGGATGGGTTTAGAAGTCCTGTGTATCTGTCCCTCCCATCTCCCCAGTCCATGTCTCTCTGCTTCTGTTTCCTATAACATGTTGGGAAAATGAGTAAATGATGCTCTGAATGGTTCTAATGTGCCTTTTCCTATATGTGTAGATTCTTTGGCGGGACCTGGGAGCTCGGATGCCTAGAGAGGTGATTTGATAGCTTGTTCTAGCTGTGGAGGGTGTCAGCTGAGTGCTTTGCAGGAGGACCTGGAGACAGAGACCGTGTGGTCCGCAAAGCTGAGAATGTTTGCTCTCTGGACCGTTAGAGAAGACATTCACTGACCCCTGGTCTTGGCGACGTGACATTGTGCCTTCTGCCCCAGAGTGCTACTCCCTCTACTCACCACTGATTCTGACTCATCGTTTAGGTCTCGGCTCTATTGTCACTTCCTTAGAAAAGCCTTTCCTGACCCTCAAATAAGTAAGTCTCCTGTCTTTGCACTCTTAAGTTTACTTCATCGCATCTTTCATAAATGATTATCATATGTCAAACGATTACAAATCATGATTTGTATGGTGCTTGCCCTCTCCAACCGTTGTAATCCACAGCGGGATGGAGATCATATCCGTTTTGTTCTTCGCTGTGTTCCTACTCCTAATCAAATACCAGGCACTTAGAGGTACTCAGTACCTATTCTTTTGAATAGAGTGGCCCGGCAAGGCGCTGTTGCAGTACTCCAGATGATAAGTGGTGACACCTAAATCAGGCACTGGGGCATGGGGAGGAGATGGGTTTCAGAAATCCTTAGGGCACAGGTGGCAAACACAAGGCCCGGGGCCGAATCCGGCCCTCCACCTTGTGTTATCCAGCCCGGCACCTTGTTTCTACCTGGCAGCAGCGCCGAGCTCTCCCTTAACTGTTAAGGAGTAGTTATATTTACTCAGTCCTAAAGTTACATTACGCCCTTTGAAGACAACCGTGAGGCTGATGTGGCCCCCGGTGAAAACGAGTTTGACACCCCTGCCTTCGGGGATAATACCAGCAGGACATTGAGACTGATTGTCTGTGGGGCCGAGCCAGATGGCAGAGCCAGAGCAGGACACTCACTCCAGTGGTGATGCTATCCGTGTGCTCCTGGTCCTTAGCCTGCAGTCAGGTGTCAGAGGGAGCCGGGCAGAGTTAAGAGTTCAGACTTCCCAGAAGACAGAAGTCTCGGACTAGGACCACCGTAGCTCTGGGGCGAAGTCACTCAGGTCCTAGTCCTGCCATGTGGAACTTTAATCATGCCCTTTATATTTAAGGTTTATGTGCTTCAGGTCGACGTATGTCTCCTTAATAAGACTTGTCAGATAAAAGGAAAAATGCCATTTGAATTTTTCATAACCCCCAGCAGTCTGGCTTTTCCATTTGGTCTCAATGGTTCTGAGTCTCCTCTTAATGAAGGCCAAATGTAAATTAAGTTCCATCAGGCTGGAGCAGCTGGAGCCTCCCATCTTTATAAACATGAAACGTGGTGGTGTAACAAGGTGCAGACTGAGGAAGGTCAGGGAAGGTAACGGGCTGATGCCAATCCTGACAGCTCAGTGTTAATGGAAGATAATTAACTGGCTTGTAGAGGCTGCATGGAGATATTTCAATGGTCTTTTGACTCATTTCCTATTTTTGCCATTGTCAGCAGAGCAGAAAGCTAAGCATTTTATAGTTTCTGAGATTTTCATTTTTTATTCCAAAGCTCTGGGACCAACTGGCTGGAATGTCGGAAGGTTTTGTGGATGCGTTTAGGATTCCTGTGTATCTGTCCCTCCCATCTCCCTAGTCCATGCCTCTCTGCTTCTGTTCCCCATAACGTGTTGAAAAAACGAGTAAGTGATGCTCTGAATGGTTCTAATGTGCCTTTTTCCTATATATGTAGGTTCTTTGGAGGGACCTGGGAGCTTGGATGCCTAGAGAGGTGATTTGATAACAACTTCTAGCTGTGGAAGGTGTCAGCTGAGTGCTTTGCAGTAGGACCTATTGAAAAGAAAACAACAAGGAAAGAGATGAAAATGGTAGGTCAGGAAAGCCTAGTTTGAATCCCTTCTGTAAAATTAGAGGTTTGCCTCAGCTTATTTTTAGAGGCTTGTCTTGCCTTAATTTTTCATTCTTCTTGATACTATAGTTACATCTATTCTCTTGTCCTTAGGTTTCTTCTAATATGAAACTTTATTAAAGATAAACAATATAATTTCCTTTCTATGAAATACATCGATTTTTCAAAATGGCAATATGGTAGAAACTACAGTCTTTCTCTGTTACTTACTCTGGCTTCACATTTCATACATAGATCTAACATGGTCCACCTATATTCGTCAGATCGTAGCCACAGAGCTGACACAAGGTGCTGAGGAACTTAGGGAGATGCAAGATGGTTCTGTCACAAAAACAAATAGAGGGTTTGAAGCGAAACAGACTTTCATTTCAGTCTTTCTCCACCATTTACAGTTTGGGGACCTCAGACAAGCCACATCAACTTCTCTGAGTCTCAGAACACTTAGTTATAAAATGAGGATACCCTGAGCTTTGCAGGATTATTTTAATTAGTGAGATATCACCTAGTGCCTTATACAGTAGATATTCATATAGTAGCTTAGTCTTTATTTCTGTGGTGTTTAAAAGTGTTTTTTCTCTGCTGATGGGCATGTCAGTAACATCCTGTCACCAAGTGAGAGAATTTTAAACAGCAGAATATCTTATTTCATGGAGCTGGTTGTAATGAGTGGTATGTTTTTCCTGTTTGACTAATAGCTAAGGAAAGCATCTAAAGCCACCACAGAGTTGTCAGAGGCAATCACAGAAAGTAGACAGGAGAAGAGTACAGAACATATTTTCAGAGTCATTCATTCATTTGAATCATGTACATCCTATGTGTAATACCAGCACCGGAAGTCATCCAACATTGAACTGCAGAGCAGATTGATTTACTGAAGACTTTCTACTTATTTCCCCTAACATTCATCATTCACTGCTTCCAGTCACAGAATTAGTTTATTTTACAGGGATTAATTTATTTAATCTTTACACTCACCTTGTTGGGTAGATGTTATCTTTTTTATAGATGAGGAAACTGAAACTCAAAAAAGTTACATGACTTACTCATGGTCTCATACCATGTAAGCAGACCAACATCGAGAGCCACACCCAGCCCTGCCCCATCCCCCTGACGTGGGCGCCTGTGCTGTTCACTTTAGAAATCCAGGATTGGTCTCTGCATCCAAGAAATTGCAGTCTGATTGGGTCTACTTAGGGTATAGATCAACTAAGCAATAAGAACACAGCAAGGAAATAGATGATAAGAGTAACTAAAGTATACGTAATGCTTATTATATATCTAGTACTTTTCTAAGTATTTTATTCATGTTAACTCATTGAATCCTCACAACCAGCCTGTGAATTAAGTGACATATTTTACAGATGATAAAATCGGCTCAGAGGCGTTAAGCAACTTGCCCAAGGTCAGTTGGCTAATATGTGGCAAGGCTGGGATTTGAACCTTGGCATTTCAGATCTAGAGTATGGTTATCAGTATTTCACTCACTGCTTCTTCGAGTGTTTGCCTTGCAGGGTTTAAATAAACTAGTTCAGGGACGAAACTTTTTAAGTGATGACTTCAGGAGTATCTGAGGACAGGAACAATGGATGCTGGGTTCATTTTCTTCACTAAACAAATGTTGAGTATCTCCTATGGGATATGCAATGCACTGGGCATTGGGGATGCCAAGGATAGATGAGAACCCCGGGTAGGATTTTGGGAACTTAGATTCTAGGGTAGAGAGACAGAGAATTTATTTTTTGGAAAATTGCTATGAAGGAAAAATACAGATGAGCAGATTTGGCACGGCTAGTGTGTTCTCTCTTGGGAGTTTTGTTTGACCTGAATGATGAGATTTTCAGGAAGAGGGAGCAGCAGATTCACTGAGGGGAGGAAAGCACCTGTGAGATCAGCACAGGAGGTCAGCAGAGCTGCGAGGGTCTGAGCAAGGCAGAGAGTGGTAGGGGTGGCTGAGAGGACTGGGCGGATGCCAGGTCCTACACAGCCTTGAGGCCATGGGCAAGAATTTGGATTCTATTCTAAGAGCCAGAGGGATATGGTTGATGGATTTTAAGCATGGTTGTGACAAGATCTGTTCTATGACTTAAAAAAAGTCACTCTGGCAATGTACTTGAGTAGATAATAAATATCTGTATAGCAACAACAAAGTTTATACTATAATGCTAAAGAAAAAAATTACAGGATGAATGTACAGTCTTATAAATGCCTTTGTTTTAAGAAAGTAGCAGTATAGAATAAAAGACAATCTATGGGACACTGTGGTTGGAATACTTTGCTACTGTTATAGCACAGTGCTCATGCTTTTATTGCTTCTTAGTAATTTTTTGTTAAAAATAATCTTGTAATCATAGCTCACTTTTCTGGTTGACAATTCTTTATTATTTAGTATGGTGTTTATTTTTTTTTCTTGGTCTTGTTTCCCTAAAAAGCACTATATGGGGCGGGGCTTCACATGCTGTATTTCCTCTAAGCCCGTCAGTGGTTTAGTATTATCCCATTATACAGATGAAGAAACTAAGGCCCAGAGGGCTTATGCAGCTTCCTCAAAGCTATACATCAAGTAAGTGGTCATCCAAGACTCTCAGCAAGGCCAGCCCGCCTCCAGCTCCTGGGCCGTACCCATTCGCCCTCAGTGCCTGCTCTCAAAGGGCACTCATTCCCTCCCATGTGCCGTGCTTGCAGGCTGGCAGACCAGAAGCTGAATCCGGTCCCCAGATGGATTTTGTCTGCCCCACCCTGAGCTTGAAAACTTTTTAAAAAACATTCGTTTCCAACATTTAAAAACTAAGACATTTTACATAAAAATTCAGATTTTCTGCTTCTCTAGAAAAAATAACAAAAGGACCTGCGACCCTGGGCCCACATTCCCATGCTGAAGGACTGGCCCCGAGCGAGGTAGGGCTGGTCCAGAGGGGCAAGTGTCCTGCATCTCCCAGCAGTCCCCGCCCAGCCTGCTTCACTCATTTCCTTTCCAGCACTGCCCTTGCAGGCATTTGGATTTGAGACTCAGGCTGTGGACATTTTTTAAAAAAAGAATCCATTATTACTTTTCCTATAACAAAATGCTTAGCGAAGTGGAAAGACTTTCCAGATGGTGAATTTCTTGGTCAGTGGCTCAAAGAAAACCGTACCCATGACATGTCTGGGTCTTTGCTCAGGATTTCCTTGTGCCTGGGAAACTTAGAATACTTTCTTCTTTCACTCGGGGAGACTTAACACTAATTCTTCAAGACTCCAGAGGGCTTTCCTTGACTTTCTCCCTTGAGTGTTGATTAGGGTTCTGCCCTCTGTCCCCAATGGCATCCCCCCCCCTTACCTCTATCCTTGAGCTTATTACACTATATTGTGTGTAGGGCACTGCTTAGCATCAACATTGATAACTCAGTAAGTATTTTAACGGATGAGCGCATGAACGTATTAGATCATTTATCATGACATTTTTGATTGGTGGGTATGTCTGTCTAGTAGCTCCATTCCAAAGTAAAGACCCACTGCACACCGAGAGTCAGTTACTCTTCTCTTCTCCATTGTGGAAAGGAAGTGTGGAGCATTACCATTCCCTTCCACCCAGAGCCACCCCTTGGCTGCACTCCTGTTCACCATGAGTCAGGGCTTATTTTGTGTGTGAAGTGAACCCTCTAGATTAGAGCAGTAACTCCTCAGCTCCTCTCCTTGTGGTGGATCACCCCTTCACGTTGTTCCCTACATCCTCCAAGAAAACAGAATCCAAGACTTAAATCCCGAATCAAACAGGCTCTCTTTAGAATGTTTATACCTGGGTCCTGTTACATTCGCACCAGATTCCACCCAGCCTCCGAGCAGCGAGGACAGTATTGTCAGCTGTTGTCAGAGCATCTGTTGTGCATTTTCTCTCCAGGGTGGTCTGCCCATAAACTGGCCTCGTAACTGAATATACAGAGTTGAGGCTGGGGGCCTGCCTTCACTGACCTGGACAGCAAATTCTTTCCTTATCATCCTTGTACTTACGTATTAGATATATGTCAAATAGGTGTGCATTCTTTCAGTTTTATAGTCCAACGAAGTAATTTTAAAAAGCAGACAACAGAAAAGAAGGATTTGTCCTGACACCTAGCAACATTTAGTAAATGTCAGCTATCACTACAGTACTATATTTTGCATTTAACCTGATGGCTTATGGCAGACTTTGACATCTGTTTTCTCTATTTGATCTATGACATAGCCTCGTGAGGTAAATACTACTATTTGCCACATTTTACAGATGAATACAACAAACCTCAAAGAGATGAAATGAAATGACTTAGCGACAGGATTGGTCTTTCCAAAGGTCTTTTGCCTCTAAATCCTGTCTTGTTTTTTTTCTGCTACACCATCCATGTTCCTTCCTCATTTGGGTTGGTGGCTTGTTACTCAGCTCCATCTGAGCAGGGACCAAGTCTACTTATTCACACTTGGCTGTTGTGTCTCCAGAGCCAAACACAGTGCTTGGCACTGAAAACATATTCGCTAAGTATTTGCTAAGGGAATTCATGTTTCCTGGTCTGAGCCAGACTTAATGGCTCTGGTATCAGGCCCTCGTGCCCGGCCTCCTGTGCCAGCCTCCCTGACCTCTGTGCACACCGTCACCTGCATCGAGGCTTTTCTCGTGTAACCAGAGAGGTGAGAGAAAGATGGCTAAGTTCTTCTGGCTTTATGCCTACATGAGACGATTGATGTTAAAATGAAAATTGAATAAAATTCTCCTCTCACACTGGCTAAAATAGAGGTCACGCCTCCTGGAGGAAAATATTGTTTTTAGAAAAGACACCGAAAAAGGCAATGCATTTAATGTACACCGTGACACAGGAACCCATGAGCACACTCCACCTCGTTGAGGTGAACTGTCACTTTGGGTATCTGGAAGCTCGGGACAGGTAGATGTTGATTGAGGCAAGGGAGGAGGCAGGCCATAAATCCCCAAAGTTGCAAGATAGGGCATTCTTCCGGAAGGGTGAGTGAATCTCATTTCTCTGGGCATGGGTGTTGGTTTTAACTCGTTGTTGTTGTTGTACTTTTATCTTCAGAATGGGAATAACTGTTCTGCTGCTGTAGGGATGTGTTCACGCAATCAGTGACGTAAACCTGTCTAGTATTTACTCCGCAGAAGGTGTGGTACCTGGTGACGGGGAGACGAGGCAGCGGGCAGGAATACCCTTTACTTCAAGGAGCTCCCAAGTCTAGGCCCGGGTGCAAGAGGCCATGCAAGCCCTGTTTGCCCACATTTTACCATTATAATTTTCAAGAATCTAGAAAACTTGACAGGCTTTTATAGGGACCACTTAGAACTACCATCTGGATTCTGTCATTGCCATTTTATTGTACTTGCTTTCCGTCTCTCAGCCTGCCTAACTTTCTGGAGTAGGTCGAGCCATCATTATACTTGGGAATGCGGTTTGAAATATTAAAGACCCTTCACCATTCATTAATTCTACCAATATTTAAAATATTGACCCTGCTCGATTGCTGCCTACAAACGTCATCAACACCTGCACTAGAATTTATTAAATATCTACTTGTGTGCTTTTAAGTCTGCTGTCTCATTTAATTCTTCAGAAAATCCTGTGAAGTAGATGTTATCACTTATTTTGCAGATAAAGAAGCTAAGGGTGGCAGGAGTTAAGTATTGGGTTGGCCAAAAAGTTCCTTTAGTTTTTTCTGTAACATAAAAGACCCATTTTTCATTTTCACCAATAACTGTTGATTTGGATACTTTGTATATGTTGTCTCTCTCCCACTATTGGCTTCTAGTGGGTAGAGGCCAGGGGTGCTGCTAAACATCTTCCAATGCACAGCACAGCCCCTCAGCAAAGAATTATTTGGCCAAAATGTCAATAGTACCAAGAAACTTCACAAACCACTTTTGACACATTCGATCAGTCACAGCACCTTCTCCATACACTGCACAAATCTTTTTGTGTGTGTGTTTCAGTTGTGTTTTTACCTTTCTTGAAATGATAAAGCATAATATGCTGAAAATTTGTATACTCTCTCATCTTCAATATTAAAATGGCTGCACAAAAATTCACCCAGTTTGCCCTGGCTAGTGTGGCTCAGTGGATTGAATGCCAGCCCGTGAATGGAAAGTTCACCAGTTCGATTCCCAGTCAGGGCACATGTCTGGGTTGCGGGCCAGGTCCCCAGTGGGGGGCATAAGAGAAGCAACCACAAATTTTTGTTTCTCTCTTTCTCTTTCTCTCTGAGTCACTTCCCCTCTCTCTAAAAGTAAAATAAAATCTTTAAAAAACATTCACCAATTTTGATAAGTTTTTTTAAAAACATGCAGGCCGATATGACAACTGTCACAATACAATCTAACAAAATTGTTTTAAATGAAGTTAAAGACAACTAAGCACTATTAGAGCCATTGTATGGAAAAAACAAAAACTTTTTGGCCAGCTCAATAGATGTCTGCTTCCCTACTCTGTTACTTCCGATGATGCTGGAACAGAAACTCAGGTTTTCGCATTCTAGGAAATGGATTTGAAAAGGACATGTAAAGGTCAGCCGGTCAATCTTCACTCAGCCTTTCTCAGGCAAGGCCCCCCGTCTGCTCTGCAGATGAGACACCGAGGCAGAGAGAGCCAGTGCTCACAGTGTAAGTTTCAAACCCCAGGTAACACGTTTGTCTGCGTAACTTTTAAAGATCGATGTGGACTCTAGAATAAAAACTTATCAAAGTTATCTTAAGTTAGATTCACCATTAAAGACTCATGCTTGAGAGTGTTTGAGATCTAACATTTGTGTACCTGAGATGCACAAATTCCAGCCCTTTCCTCTTCGGTCTGTGATCCAGCACTTTATTTGTATTTTATTTTATTTTTTATTGATTTTAATGAGAGGAAGAGAGAGAGAGTCTGTGTGTGAGAGACAAAGAGAAACATCGATTTGTTGTTCCTTTTATGGCTGATTCTTGTACGTGCCTGACTGGAGAGGGAACCCGCAACCGTGGTGTATCGGGACAGCACTGTGACCAACTGAGCTACACCAGCCAGCGCTAGAGTTATGTTTTAAAGAGCTGGCCTCTCCTCCCCTTTGCATTCACCTTAAATGTTTACAGTTTGAAAAATAAATAAGTTATTCAACTAGTTCCGTACCTTTTCTGAACCCAGGGATCCTGGAAGTTCTTCTGTAGCCAAGACCTCACCCAAGACTTGTCTCTGCGCATCAAGCTGTGGCTAGCCTGCTGTTTGAATGATAAAAATGATTCAGGGCTCCCCGTCAAAGCCCATGTCTCTCTGAATTCTTCGTCTATGGGGAGGCTATGAGTTAGGTAAAAGTTGTGAGCAACCTCAGGAATCAAAGAAAGTATGACTCTTAACTCTACACACCCTCTCACAAAGTCGCTTTTGCCTGCCTTCCAGGCTTTGCAGCCCCAATCGTCAGTGTCTTCTGGCTCAGAAAGGGAAGACCTGGGGTGTTCAGAGGGAATTAGAGAGCTGCCTGAGTGAGTGGCTCTGCTCTCCTTGGCCCTTGTCTCTTACGAGGGCTTTGCTCATGGGTCTGAACTGTGGCACAGGTAGACACTTACTCCCAGGAATGGTACACGGATAGCATTTTGGAGCTTGCCTAAGTAAAGCAAAGCAAGCAATTAGGAAATAAAATCATTTTTCTAATTAATTATGCTTCATATTATGAATAATAAGAATTTCACTTTCCCTAGTATTATTTTTATTATTAGGACTTCATGACCGGTTAGTGAAAATTATTGTTCACGGACTAGCACCAGGCCATGGTCTGGCATTTGGGAGCAAGTGGTCTGCATGAGCCTGAAGTTTTCCTTCAGTGCTGGCAGTCTGTGAACCTAGGATGGATGAGAAGACAGCCAGGCCCGAGTGAAGCCTACTGCAGTTGTCTTGGCCCGAGGCCTTGCGGTCTGGCTTTGGCTGGGGGTGAGAGACCAGCCCGTGGACCTGAGAAAGAGAGTGAATCACTGTGCAGGCATTTAGCGAGCACCTCCCATGTCCTGGGAAGGAGCAACTGGATGGTGGTGAAGGAGTATTGATTGGGTTTAGAGTTCCAGTGGTCAGGGTTTTACCCCAAGCTTTTCACGTACTCTCTGCATGGTATTGGGCAATTCACTTCACTCATGGGCCTTAGTTTCCTGTCTGTAAAATGGTATTGATGAGCATTTTGTATCAGAAGATGTTTGGTAAGCTATAGAGTGCTGGTGGGAGTGATGTCTTTTCAGATGATAATGATGGCAGAAGATGGCTTTTGGAAAGAAAATTAGTGGGGCCTGTTTTTCATACTTCTCTCTAGATGCAGTTAAGAAAGCCAAGAGTAAAGGAAATAAAATTCGCATTGTTCTTTATGAACAACTTGGGGAGCAGGTGTTATTTCTGTTGGAACAGGCGGGACCAGGCCGGGGGAGGTTCACTTTGTGCAGGTGGTGAGTGGGGGAGCGGGGCAGGTGACTCAGACATTACTAGAACCTGTGCTCTTTCCACAACAGTTCATAGGCAGGGGGCTGGGGGGAGGGGAACAGTCAGGGAGAGAGTAAATCCATCTGCAGAGTTCCTAAGCAAATGTTTCCAGAGAGGTTTCACTTACACTATTATTACTAAGTTAAAGGGTATTGTCTTTAGCAGCAAACATTCTCAGGATGATGGCTTAAGAATGGGTATATGTTTTAGAAGTGGTTTAAAAACAGTGTGGTGCTAATGAGTTCCTACCAGAGTTGATCAGGGACATTTATTCATTCAACAAGCATTTATTGGAAATGTAGTTTATTCTAGGTACTTTGTTAACTGCTGGGAATAGAGCAGTAAATAAAACAGAGTCCCTGTCCTCAAGCTGCTCATCTTCTAGAAGAGGGACAGAAATAAAGTCACAGTGTATTGTTACCAGAATGGAAATTTAGGTCACTCTCGGGAGAGGAGTCTGCAGGAGGTGCAATGGAGGCTGGCAGCTGAAGGATGGCGTCGAGTCAGCTAAGCACTCTGGTGCGGTGGCTGCTTGCAAAAGGCAGGCTGGGAGGATGGCAGAGCCTGGGGAGAGGTCTGGAAGTCAGAGGAAACGAGAACTCGGTGAGGGTTCTACAGTATGTATAAGTGCTGCAAATACAGTACGGTGAGAGCTTAGACTGGGAAAGAGCAGTTCAATGAGTCAGTCAAAAAAGACCTTTTGTGTCCCTGTTGTGTATTCGATACTACTCACACCAGGAATGTCCTTTCTGGACTTCATGCGATTGAGCCAGTTCACGTTAGCCACACACAGTCTGAGCAGAGACAGAAGCTCTCCGCCACACCTTTTCTCACTGTCCCATCTCAAGGACCTGGACCTGCAGACTCGCTGAAGGTGAGCTCCCAGTGCTCCTGGAGCTGCAGTGTCCTCCCTGGGCAGAAGGAGAAGCTCCCCTCATTTCAGTCGCCTCAGGCCTAGGCTAGACAGTGCCCCAGGGAGTACAGCCGTGGATTAACCCCTGTTGCCCAGGAGGGTGGGACTGAACACCAGGCAGGGCTCTTTCCACCTCTGCTTCGGTGGGCGTGTGACTCAGAGGCGATGACATCAGCCATGACTTCATTCACCCAGAGGAGAGACAGCGTGCTGACCGAGCGGGGCTCTGCCTCCTGCCCTTCCTGCTCCATGTCTCGTCTCAACGGGGACATTATCGTGGTCTTCTTGTTGCTTCCCATACATCTTTTTTATTTTAAATACTTTCTGTCTTTCTCCCTTTTTCTTTCTCATTTTGTTTATTTCTCATGTTAAGCCTATTCTTCTTTTCATCCCATTCCCTTTCTCTCGTCCATCTTTTGCTTTTATCTTAATTTTCATCTCCTTCCTCTTCTTCTTAATCTTTCTTGTTACATTTTCATTCTTGCTCATCTTCCCTTTTGCCTCCATTTTTTTCTTCCTTTCTTTCCCTATGCTGGTTCTCTTGCCTTCTGTCTTTCTCCCTTCCAGACGGTTCACTGTGTTGCTGTGTTAACCTTCCTAAAATTGGGTTCACAAATCAGCCCCTGCTCAGGACTGATGGTGGCTGCCTTCTCTTCTGACTTGTCTAATCCAAATCCAGAATGACCTCTTCTTGCACTTCAGCACACATTTTTCAGGCTGCCCTTTTCCATGGCCAGGGTTGCAGTTGATGCTTCTTCCTACACGCTTGCTCAGGCAGTTGCCCCGGCTTGGATGGCTTCCATTCCATCATTCTCAGTCTGTGCCTTCCCTCCACACCAAGGTCACATGCTGCCTCCTCAGTGGTGCCTGTCCTCTGCCTGCTGCCCAGGCAGTGCCTTTCTTTCATAACCAGGCAGAATTCTTAGTTTATAAATCAGATAGTTTAGAACTTGCATTATTTTGTGCTATTTATCCATTCCTGCTGAGTGCTTCATATGCACAGACTCTTTGCTTTACCTGTCCAGTTCGCAACCTGTGAATTGGGACCAGTACATTCCTGTCTTTCATGACCCACCTTTATACCTAGCACACGTCTGGCCGCAAGCCAGGACTGAGACAAATTCTTGCACGGTCAATAAATATTTAAGACATAGTTATTTCATGTTAACTTTAGGGATACGGATGAATAAGTTATAGTCCCTCCCTAAAAAGAGCTAAGCGTCTAGCAGGGGAGACGGTAGGCCCCCACGTAGTTTGAGAAGAGGAAGGACGTGGAGGAAACGTTTACTGGGGATACGCCAGGATGGGCACATTAATCTGCGCAACCTCATTCGATGGAATCCTGCTAGCAGTGTGGTCAGTCAAATATTGCTGTAAGTCAGCCAAGTGAGACCCGTAGATACTAGGTGACTGCTGGCCAGCACAACTGACTAGTAGCAGCACCGAGGTTTGAACTAAGGTGCATCCGTCCCCAAAGCCCCTGTTCCTTCCTGAAGACGGAAACAGGAGGTGGAACTGACATTCTAACTGTAACTAGAGCAGTTGTTTAAGTGGTGCTTACTGTCTGCCAGATGTTGTTCTAAACACTTCATACACGTTTGCTCATTTGTTCCCTCAACAACTCTATGGTGTAGGGAGTGGTATTATTCTCTAATTATAATGGGACAAGGAAATTGAAGTAAAAAGTAGTCAAG
Organism: Micronycteris hirsuta; assembly: GCA_004026765.1. Classification (NCBI taxonomy): domain Eukaryota; kingdom Metazoa; phylum Chordata; class Mammalia; order Chiroptera; family Phyllostomidae; genus Micronycteris; species Micronycteris hirsuta. Next base: position 30,019 of record PVJI01000703.1, on the reverse strand, counting down.
TAGCTTTCCCAAGTCCGGGCACCTATGAGGTAGTAGAACCAGGATATTCACCCTTGGAGTTCGGCTCTGGAGAAGAGGCAGCAGGATGTGCAAAGTCACCTGGATGTGGAGTAGCACCTTGTGTTGCTAAAACTGCCATTGCAGGAGTCCGTTTGGACAGTCAGGGGCTGTGGGGTGCTGATGGGTGAAGGTGTTGACATGTGAGGATAAAGAGGAAGCCCGGAGCCAGGTGACAATAACTGTGTAGTGTTCAGTGTCCTATACAAGGACCCTTTGCAGATTATGCGAGGACCTAGAAGGGGCATTTTCTGTGAGGTCAGATTGTTAGTCCACCATTAGGAAGAGTTTATGAAGTTCTGATCTTCTGCAGTTTGAGTAGGGAAGAGATTTCTCAGCTGTGGCCCTCGTCTCTGCCCTGTAGGAAATGAACAGTGGTATAAATGAACAAGCAAGGATATATACGCCCAAATAAGCCCTAAGGAAATGCTGTAGTGGAGCTGTAAGGTGTATACCCGTTCCCTCTGGGCTGGGGATAAGTTTGGGTTGAAGGACATTTGGGGAAGAGAGAGGAGAGGGCATCGTTGTGAGCCAGCCTGAACGTGACACCAGGCTGTCCTCAGATGTCCCAGAGCATTCAGCTTTTGATGGAGCGCCTTTCTGCTGCAGCCCCCTCTCCAGTGGCGCTTGGCAGCCATTCAGCATGGTGCTGCACTGACCCAGGAGTCCAAGCCAGGAAGTGAATGAATCCATTTCCCAATTAAAATGAAACTTCTCCAAAGGACCTGCTCACCCCGAGAAGAGAAATTTATCTTCCTGGCAGTCTGGCTTGGCTAGAATATGTCTCTGCTCCTAAGATAGACTGTGAAAAGCCATTACTTGAATGAGAAAAGAGAAACTGGGACAGTTCTTATTCACAACCTCATTTATCTATCCATTCATTTCTTATTTCCATTTCCACAAACTTCTATTTAACTTGTACATCCCTGCCCATTCATTTATTTATTCATTCAGCTAATGTTATTCATCATCTATCTATCAGATACAAAGCTAGGCCCTATAAATATATATAGAGAAAAAACACACAGTGCCTGCCTCTTAGGAGCTTTCGGTCTAGTGGGGGAGACAGGCATGTGAACAGGTGTTGGGAAGTGCCGTGGCTGAGATATTCACCAAGTATCTTGGGAGCACTGCATTAGAGGCACCCAACTCAGGGGGATACAGAAGATTTTATGGTGTGGGTGACACTTGAGTTGTGTCCTAAATGATGAGTACATGTTGACCAGGGAGGGTGTCTCAGATAGAGTGCACTGTGAATAAAAATACAATGGTGAGAAAAAGCACAGTGGATGTGGGTGAGATAGTGTAGCATCTCATAGTGATCAGAGGTGAAGCTGGCGAGTAAGACATGGATTGTTTATGTCACGTTTATGAATTTGATCTTTCACTCCAAAGGTAGTAGAAAACTGAAGGGTGCAAAGTATACGAGATTGAAAGCTCCCTGTAGGTGGGTACTCTGTTGTTTGCTCATTTTCTTAGCATTGAGCATAGTGCCTGATATATAGAGGATATGAAATAAATACTCATTGAATTAATTAATGAGCTATTTATATAGTCAAATTTACATTTTACATAGCCATTGTATTCTAGTTGGCTGTGTATAGGGCGGGAATTGAAGGGGGGTAAGATAATGAAAGTTAGGGGCTGTATTGGTTAGCTTTGTTGTGTAACAGATCAGCTCAAAGTTTAGTGGTAGAAAAACCACCAGTTTTCTAACCTCTTCATTATGTAGGTTACTCAGAAAGATGCTCTTTCTGGTATTCACTGAGTCCATCCAAGAGTCTATGGGCTGCCGGGTAAGGCTTGATGATCTTGGCTTCGCTCAACTCTCTTGCATGTGTTTGAGCCTTGGCTGGGATGGTTCTTTTTTGCTCCGTGTGTCCTCTCATCTTCCAGCAGGCCAGCTTGAAATGCCTCACATGGAGCGTTGTATTCCAAAAAGACAAAAGCAAGGTCTTTTGAGGCCTCGGTTGAGAAGTAGCACAGTGCTACTTCTTCATTCCATTGACCAAAACAAGTGATTAGGGCAGCGTCAATTCAAGTGGTGAGTACAGAGATTCATCCTCTCCATACGAAGAGCTACAGAGTCATATCACAAAGGGCATTGACTACAGGGAGGGGAAGAATTATGGCCATGTTTGTAGTGAATCATAGATGAGATAACAGTAGTCCAGGTGATGGAATGCGGTGGACTGGAAATGGGTAGTGAAGATGAGGGTATGATGGATTATTGGCTCTGTTTCTTTGGAGAACCCTGGCTGATACGTGGGGGTGAGGAGATGGGAACCTCTTTATGAATTAATTGGGAGTTTAAGTTAGGGTGACTGGATATAAGGAATGAGAGAGAAGTATAGATGACCTCTTAGGTCACTGGATCAACTGATGCAGAAAATCAAGGAGGCGGAAAACATTTGGGGGAAGATAACATGTTTTGTCTTGGGCGTGTTGAGTTGGAGGTGCAGTGAGACAGCCAGGAGGCATGTATCAGAGTAGAGTGTGAACGGGAGTTTGAGATTGGACAGGTTATTCAACGTGTAGCTGGTTGGAATCATGGGAGTATTTGAGATTGCCCAGCATGTGAACAGTGAGAAGAGTGGACGAGGAAGAACTCTGGTAGCATCCACATTTAAAGGGTGAGTAAGGACAGGAGCTCAAGAAATAGACAGACAAGCAATGAGAAGGGTGTGAAGGGACCCAGGAGAACGAGGTATTAAGACCTCCTCAGCTTTCCACTTCTCCAACTCTTCTACTTTTTTCATGTTTGTTCCGAGACCTTACATCCCAAAGCCTCCTCTTCATATTATAATCCCCTCCCTTCCTCTCATTTTCCCTCCTTCCTTCCCTTCCATAGACAGTACAGTACCTCCCACGAGAAATCGGGGTATCTAGGTCACCATGACATCTTCCTTTTCTCCTGGCACTTCTGCGTTTTATTATGCTTAGGGAGGTGGACACCTGAACTAGCACTGGGCTGATCCACAAAGCTCTGTATTTCGGTCTGTCATGTGTAACCTTGGGGCAGTCATGGCGTGGTTCCCTCCTGGATTTTAGTTTCTTACCGTGCAAGATGAGGTTTATAATTTCTTGCCCTCCCTGCCTTAAACAGTTGTACAGATCAGATGAGATCATGCATGTTAAAGCGCCTTGAAAACATGAAGCTCTGTTGCAGTAATTAGAGTGAAACTCATTGACTTATCAGGCCCTCTACATTATTTCATTTAATTCTCACAATATCTCTTTGAGGTAGAGGCGAGTAATAATGGCAGTTGAGGAAACTGGAGCTTAATTAATTAATTTGCTTAAAGCTACACAGCTGCGAAGTGGTGAGGACAGTAATCAAACTCAGCTCTGCCCGACCCCAGAGTTCTTGGAGCCTCCATACCAAAGCCTGTTTCCCTAATGCGGGTGGTGGTATCGCATTCCCGGGCAAAGTCCGCTAGGCTGCATGCGATCAGCTCTCATGTAGATGGTAACATTTTTATGGTTGGGAAGTCAGCTCCAGTGTGGACGATACATTTGTTTCTGTACAACAGAAGTGCTGTAGGGAAGGTGGCAGTGGGAGGGAGGATGCGGGAGGAAGGATGCAGTTCTTGAAAATTAAAGAATTTAAATTATACAATGGAACTGTTTTATTTTACAAATAAATTCTATGAAGTTACAGTTAAATCCTCCTCTAATGGGGGTAATCTTTTCTTATTTCAGGTTTTTTTTTCTTGGGTGCCATTTTCCACAGTAACGTAGATATTTCTTTTACTTGGCCTTTTGGCTTCAGCTCAAATCTCTTCCCTGTGAAGCCTTTACTGGCTACCCGACCCCAAAGCCCTTTCTCTGCTCCGAACCCGGTCTGTGATTACTCATCAGAGGCAGCTATATGACCACACTCAAAATATTGTGACAAAGTTAGGAGGCTGACTCACCAAACCTTGGTATTGGGCTCATTACATTATTGTCATACATCATCTTAAATTAATTGCCTTTTCCCTTGCGCACATCTTTTTCCAGCTCCGTTTGAACTTTAAAGAGTTTGACTTTAAATTTCTTTGTACTTCTTGAAACTTTTTGTGCTTTTTTTGCCCCATGAGTCAGCTGGCTTTTACCCTCCAAGAGTTTGTCATTCTGCGGTGGATTTAGGCACATGAATATATAATTAGGGTATAGCAAAGGATGGAGGGATTCACTGAAAAGGTGATATTTGACCTGGATTTGAATCAATGGTAGAAAAGTTTGATCTTGGGGGAAAATGGGAAAATCAATCCACATAGACGCATTAGCCTCAGTAGAGGCATGGGAACATAAAAACACATAATGCATTTGGGGAAGTGAGAGAAATGAGGTGAGAGCAGGACGGAGGGATCTAGGAGGGGTGATGGGCCATGAGCCCAGAAGAATTCATAAAAATAATGGCCAAGTTGGAGCCAGGTTGTTAAGTGTCCTGAGAACCATGCCAAGGAGATAAAATATGATTTTAGTCCATGGGGAACTGTTGAACCATTTTCTCCAAAGGAACATAATGGTCAGTTTTAGGTTTTTAGAAAGATGCCTCTAGTAGCACAGACCTCTCAGTGTATGTCTCTGGATGCCTGTCTGACCTGCAGCATGTCCAGTGTTAGATCTTTTTCTCTGTGGATGGAAGTTTGAAACACACAATTGTTTCATTCATTCTGGGAAGGTTCTGGTTGGGGAATATGACCCACTTTGCCTTTTCAGCGTCATTTTTCTTTCAAGAGTGACATTTGAGGATTAAGTTTCTCCCTGATACATCTTTCCTCTCTGAACCATCAGCCTGTGCCCTAATACGGAGTCTTGAATGCAGAGTGAGGATAAGGTTTGGCTTTTTCGTGGGTTGTTGTGCTGAAAAACGACATTGTGAGTGTGTGCAGTATTCAGGCAGGATCATTTACTGGGTGGGGAATTAGAGAACTCCGTTCCCTCCCTTTTCTTCACTGCCTACAGCAGTTATTCCAGATAGACTCTCTTTACAATTAATAACAAAATATGTGGGTGACCCTTCTGGAACTGGTCATCCCTGATTTCTCTTGCTGCTCCTTGACCCTGGTGTCTCCCGACATGCATTGCAGTATCAACTTCATTTTTCACACCAGTTCCCTCAGCGTCTAGAAGCCAAGGGAGACTTGCCGCCTCCTTGGACACCACAGTGAGAGGGGCGGGGAGAAAGCCACATCTCCCTGCCCCGAGGCTGGGGTGGCTGCCGCCTGGCCTTGAGTCTTGGACCTACTGTTCTGCCTCCACCCTCTGCTGAGACCTGCAGCTGTGTGCACTTTGAGCAGTGCCTCCTCCCAAGAAATGCTGTAGCTTTATGAAGTAATACATGATTGAAAAAAAAAGTAAAGAGTTCCTTTGGTTGCTTTCAAGCCTGGGGGATTGCTTGCTCAAAGGATTTTTATTGGAATGCAGAAGTCTTATTGCCAAGTCACACACCCCAAATCATGGCTGATGTCTTTTTTTCTTCAAAAGACTCGTTTTTGTTAGTTGCTTGGTAACTTGGGGATAGACTTAACCCATTCGGCACAGCGATCTCCTAGTTTAAACGGGGTGTAGCCGTGCATGATGAGGTACAACTGAGGTGGCACACGTGTGGGCTTGCTCTGTGTTCGCCAGCCTGCCCACCGTCTGTGCAGGGGGCGGTTATCAGGTACCGAGAAGCTGAGTGAGTTTCCCAGGACTGAAAGTGGAATCTCTGAAATTAAAAGAAAATGTATATGTAAAACATGTACTTAGGAAGGGTTTTTCTTTTCTTACTCTCTCGTTTTTTAAAATTCTTTTTCTTCTGTAAAGAATGGCAACAGCTTCCTTCATGACCCTTCCAACCCTCCACTCGCACAGATTTGAGGGCTTCAGGGTGTAGGGGGAGGAAGGAACACTCACTTCGGAGCTGGCAGCCCCATGTGACCTTGGGCTAAGTTGTTCTTATCCAAACCACAGTTTCTACATCCTCCGTATTTGACTGTTGTATGTTGCCTGCACACCTCTGAGCCGCTCTGAGAATCGGATGAGAGGAGGCACGTGGGAGCGCTGTTTTAAGCTGTGGAGGAATATAAGAGGGCAGTCACTGTGTCTTGATGTAGGCCCGAGGGTCACAAGGAGAGAATTAATTCAGTGAGATTGAGGCCGATGGCTGGGACTGAACTGTCTGGGGAAGGGGAGAGATGTAGAGATTTTTCCCAGAGAACTAGATTAAAAATTTGTCCATGGGGGCTCATGTGTCCTTGATCAGTCTGTCATTTGATGACAGAGTGCTTGTGAATTAGGTAGCGCAACATGAGAACATCATGGGATCCTTACAGGTATCCGTCAGCCTCTTGAAGCACGGGATCAAGCTTCTGGAGACATTCCTTCTCATCCTTTCTCCCTTCCCTTTGCTGGTGAACCTCTAGCTGGCTTTTGTAGAGACAGCAGAGAGTTGCTGTCTTCTTCTCCTAGACAACGTGCGTTCTGGGGCATGCCTCATACTTCTAATACAGTGTTGTTTCTGGTTTCTCAGCTTGTAGGGAGATTGAACTGGGGTCCCTGGCTTTGATCAGTGAAGCCGATGTGGTCTCAAGAAGAAAGGACGCTCCTGGCTGCCTTTTGCCTCCTACCTCAATGTGTGTCTTTTTGGCAAGAGGTCTGAAGTTCTCTTCGAGATGTTCTGCTTGGGTGCCATGGTCCACGGGGGCTGTCTGCATGGCCAAACACTGAAAGCTCTCATTCTGCAAGGCCTTTAATGACCCTCTGCAAGATCTAATGGGAGCAGTTGTTTTCTGAGTTTAGGAGGCTTGTTCAGCTCTGGCTTGAAGCACCGGTTGTTGCTGCACTGGTTTTAGTGGTTCATTTTTGGTGGCCGACCTCAGGTTTCTGGAGCCCTTAGGAGGAGGCACCACTTTCTTTTTCTCCCTGAGAACCGATCACTGAAACCACAAAGCATGTGGAAAGAGATTTTTTGGATTACCCAGAAGGCATACTATTAGTGTCACTTGTTTGACTAACGTACTAGTTTCAAAGGCGGCCATTTTTTTTATTGGGACCCGTTACTGTGTAAAGATGGTACTGGTTCATAGTTGTGTTGAGCATATTTAGTCAACTTTAAGTTTTGCTTTGTTTAACATTAACACGTGTGGGTGTTCAAAGAGAAGTTAAGCCCTTTCTAGATATAAGTTCTCATCCAAATGCTTAGGAATTTAAACAAACAACAAGAATAGAAAATGAACTGTTTACATCAGAACCCTTTTTTTTTTATAGATTTTTTTTTTAAAGATTTTATTTATTTACTTTTAGAGACAGGAGAAGGAAGGGAGAAAGAGCAATGTATGGTTGCCTCTCACATGGGCCTCACTGGGGACCTGGCCTGCAACCCAGGCATATGCCCCGACTGGGAATCGAACCGGTACCTTTTGGTTCCCAGCCCGCGCTCAATCCACTGAGCTACACCAGCCGGGCTACATCAGAACCCTTTTGATGTAATACTTAGTTTCTCTGCTATGCGTAGATATCTGTGTTCATATAGCTGTGATAGGGAAGGAGGAAATAGGAAGAACTCATAGAATTTGAGGGCAAATGTAGGTCAAGTCCAGTTGTATGTCTGTAAGTTAGATGTAGTAAGACTCAGGACTTTTGTATTGCTCTCAGGACATAACACAAGTGGAAGCCCTTCATAAACTCCGAAGCCCTCCTCACATGAGAGATTAGAAGGTGAAACTGAGCAGTTTGGTTGTTCAACAACATTTACTGAGTGGCTGCTATGTGTCACCCTCAGGCAGACACCGGAATATGTCTCTTCTGAACTTCTGAATTGTTACCCTTAGGGTCCCAAAGATACCCTCTTGCTTATGATACATTCCTTGTCATTGTAGTCTCCTGGGGAGGGGATAATTGAAACCAAGACATGGACAGTTAGTTGCTTGGGTAGTAGGAAACCTTTTTTGTTATTGCTTCTAGTCTGTTTTACTCTTACTTCTCTTTACGAAGTTCTGCATCTCCGGGTATAGAAAATGGCCACTTCACAGTTTCCAAGTTTATCTCACCTCCAGTTTCATAGGCAGAAGTTAAATGACTCCATTTGGATCCTGATTCTAAATTCCTAGGAGAAGAGATCTGATTGGCTCAGGTCACATGTCCTTTCTGGTCCAGTGAAGGGAATGGAGTCATGTAGTTTCTCCCTCACAACTAAGGGTCCAGCCCTGTGTAGGGCGAGGAGAGGGCCAGCTGTGGGATGTCATGGTGCATAAACTGACAAGGCCCTTGACCTCATAGAGCTTACCATCCAGCAGGAAAGAAAGACATTCACCACGTGTGTGATGGCCAGACCTAACCTGAGTTAGCATATCCTGGAAGGCCAGCCTAGGGGAGGACGGGCAGGGTGAACCAAAGGGGGCAGGGTGACGTGGACCCTGGGAGGGAACAGTGTGGAGGGTGAGGAATGAATGGTCCAGGTAGGGTCGGCAGAGGAAACAAAAAGCCCAGTGGCAGGAAAAGCTCTGACCACATGGGCAGTGTGGAAGAACAAATGTTTTAAAAACTTACAGTAATAACTTGATTATATGCCATTCTCCTTGGCTTAGATTGGAAGTTCTTTGAGGGCAGGGATCATATTTCCTATTGCCTTTGGAACTAGTTGGTGTGGGGAGAATTTCACATGGGCAGGGCATGTTCTGTTTCATACATTAATTTCTTAGTGTGTTTTTCCTCCCAGCTTACAGCTGTTCAGCTTTGAAATGTGTATGTCTTGAAGCTTATCCTCTGGCCCTTCGCTGGGAAGATGGGTTGCATACCTTCTCAGAGTGTGCTTCCTACCCCTCCAGGTTGGCAAAGGGAGAAAAAAGGGAAATTATGGTCATTTTTGCAAGGATCAATAATTGACAATATTTCTTTCCTATATAGGTACCACTTTTACATCATCCCCTCTCTCAGCCCCCAAACAGATGTTTTGTCGGGCATTGTTGGCTATGCTTTTGTTTTGAAAATTTTGAGACATTATTCAAAGAGGAGAGGGGTAGAGAAAACAGACCATAATTGATTCTAATATATATTTAATTTGGCAGAACTTGAGAGAAACTTGCTGGGATAAGGCGGGGCATTTCTTTGATCTCCCAGACTTCTTATCGTGGAAGGCAACAGGTGTCACAGCACGGTATGTTAATTACGAGTTCGATTTTATTTGCGCTCATCCATTCTTGGGTATCTGTATATATATTGCTTTCTTAACTCGCTTTGACTGGACGCACTGTTTGTACATCTGCATGCGATTTTGCATACTTGAAACATCTTGAATCCATCTTCTACCTTCATTGCACATGCCCAAGCACCATTGTTCCTGTGAGGCCCAGAATGTGGTATCCAAGGTGAAGACCATTCATTGAAATTGGACACATTTGAAAGAGACATGGACAGTCCATCATGAAATGTGACTGTTTTTCCATCATGAAATGTGACTGAATAAAAAGAAAATATATTTTTTGGCCCCTAAAATTAAGGCAAGAAATATGGTTTTTTAAAAAGAACTTTATTTTTCAATTACAATTGACATACAATGTTGTATTAGTTTTATATGTATAGCATAGTGATTAGACATTTATATAACCTATGAAGTGATCATCCCTATAAGCCTAATACCCATCTGTCACCATGCACAGTTATTCTAATATTATTGACTATATTTCATATGCTGTACTTTACATCCCTGTGTCTATTTTTATAATTGCCAATTTGTACTTCTTAATCCCTTCACCTTCTTCACCCATAAGAGATATGTATGTTTTTTAAGGAAGCTGGATGGGTGTGTTATGAACCTATTTTGCCTTTTATATTAATGTACCTGAATTATTGCAGAATGTAGAGATATATATGTTGGAAGTCAGCACTATTTTTAAATAAATTATGAATGTTATGCATAATTATGTGCTCTATGGCTGAGACAATTTAAAAATACTCATTGAGTGTGAAATTGTGGCTGCTGCAATTAAGAGTGGCTGTGTGCGTGGCGATATATATATATATGGGTAGGCTTGACATGAAATCTCAGACTATGCATGTCAGTTGTCATTCTGATCTCAGATTTCAGAGGATGCACAAGAGGGTAGCAGCAGGGTGGGGAGGGGTCTTCTCATCTTGAAAATGAGTTAGAATCTGTATTGAACAAATCTATGAGGAAGAGGATCAGTTCCCAGAGGACAGATAAGCCCGTATCAATATATCGAGGGAGGTGTTATATCTTAAAGTCAGCTCATTCAGAAAGGACTAAATCCTCCCCATTTTCCCTTTTATTTAAACTCAAGGGAAGCTGGGGATAGGGGCACCATTCTCCCTGTGCTCTATCTACCTCATTTTGTTTGGTTTGGACTTTGTCTTACACAGAGTTGATAAGAATGTGGTAGTTCAGCAGCAGGGGCTTTCAGAAAGGAGATAGAAGAAGACGTGTTTCACAATCACATCATTTTTCATGTGGATTATCCTCCCCTGCCACCAATGAAATGATTATTAGTCTGGGGTCTCAGGGTAGTGGGGAGCCACATGCATATACAGATGGCTTCAGTAAACTTCAGGTACTCACCCCTCTCTGGGGGAGAAAGCTCAGGAGCATGGTCTGAACTTGACCCCAGAAGATACAATTAGTCACTGTTACACCGTTATCACCAATGGGGAGGCCAGGGTGTGGGTGAAAATCTCACCTTGGGCATTCCTTTTTTGGTGTGAAATTAATTATCTGAAGTTATTTCTGGAAGGACCTTTCTATAGGGTTTTTTTTTTTTAACCTTTGTGCAGTAGTGAAAGATATGTTTTAATTATTTTAGCCAAATGGACCTATTTAGTCAAAGCGGCTGTGATAGTGTGAGTATCGGCAATATCTCATTGGCCTGCAAACCTTGAGGACTCAGTTTACTACAGGTGGAGGAAGACCTTGCTTTCCTTCTGTTTTCTTTTTTTTGGGGTGTGTGTGTTGTTGAACCCAGGGTTCTCAGGGCTCCCTGTTTCTTTCTGATGGTGCTGGATACTCTACGCCCCCATTTCCTGGTGTCTCATGCCATGTGAAGTCAGATGGATTTAAATGCGGTGGCATGCATACCCACTCTGCAGTCACCGTGTGACTTCTGGTCCTCAGTTCTGACACACAAGAGTTGTGTGATTTTGGAGATGTCTTTTCCTTCTTTGAATCTTTATCTGTAAAATGGGGATCATGATGCCTATCTTGTAAGCTTGTTCGGAGGGTCCTATTAAAACAATTTTTCTACACTATCCTCATTATAGGAATTATAATAGGAATTAGTGGAATCATTAATTCAAAGCACAGCTCCCCAGGGCTTCCAATTTTGAGACTATGGAATCAGAATCTCCATGGGGTACCTGGGAGTTTAACAAGTGTGCCAGGTGGTTATATGATCAGGTAGTTTTGGACAATGTTGCCTAACAAAATATACCTGAAAGTAATATGGGACTTCCAATCCCTTTCAGCAATTGGGAGGATTTTAAAAGGTTTAATGAATTTGGTGAATTTAAAAATGGAAAGCTTCTGTTGACCCATCAGAGCATGCTGGGGTGCTTCCAGCGCTGCTCATGACAATCTCAAACCCCGAGGAAGCATAAAGTTTAATGTGCAGAAATGATTCATTGGCTGTCCAGTCATTCCTGCCATTTTTTAAAATCGGCTTTGACACTCATGACTCATTCTATTTTTATTAGTACAGATTTGCAATCCTCCTCTTTGCGCCCCTTGCCCTGTACGTGCGTACTTGCGAGTACCTTCAAAGGCCTCCCCCCGGTTCCTTGTCTTCTAGAGACTTTGGACGCCAGGCCCCGAGTTCTTCTTGCAAAGGTGGTTGCCCTCTCCCTGGCACGCCTATCTCTTACATCTGTCTCTCTCCCCTGTTGTTTTCTTAGCCTCCAGTTCTTTCTCCCTTCTCAGTTTCCACCTGTGTGATGAGGGTGAAACCAGTAACCCTCTGAACGTTCTCGATTGTATAATTGGATAATGGCGGCATCCACTCCACAGGTTTAGTGTACAGACTGAGTGAGGTAGCGAGAAAACTTCCAATGCAGTGCTGAGAAATTTTTAGAAGGAATTAGCTATTTTATTTTGTTCCCTTTTTCTATCAAGTTTGGCAGGAGTCTTTGCATTAAGTTTCTGGCATAGTGGAAAGAGGGAAACCCTTGTAGTCAGACTGACCTGGGTTTAGTGTCCTTGCTGTGTCCTGTTTGCAGAAATCTGGAGCAGTTTACTCACTCCCCCACACCCTGCCCCTTCCCTGAGCCTCAGGTCCTCATCTGGACATCCATCTGAGGTTACTGAGGGTTTTAGTGATCTGTGACTAAAAAGTGTAGCACATAATATTTAAAGAATGCATGGTTCTTTTGGTGAAAATCTCCATTGTCCTTTCTTTAAGAATAAGGAAGATGAAAGAGGGTCTGAAATTAAATATGCCAATGCTAAAAACCAAAAAAACAAAAACAAGAAAACTCTGGGCAGTGGAACATGAACTTGGCATCCTCTAGGCCAAGGAGAGATTCAGATTTGGTGTTTATTTGGCTCTTATTATGATTGTTTTGGGAGGCTTTGGGGAAATGAGTGCCAAAAAGGCTACAAGAGGGTGTTTTTTATTATTCTAGTGGAGTTAAGGCTGAAAAGTAATTGGATTTCACCTTGTCTTAAAGCTTTCAGACTTGTTTTTGGCAGTGACAGTAGGTAAGAAGTCCCTCCTCTTCTTATCTGTTTTTCTCTCCTTACCTCCCTTTAGTTATTATTCTCATCCTTCAAACTATGGCAGCCACTCTTGTTTATCTGAATCACCGAGAAAGTCACCACCTGGCTCATGATTAATTTGTAATTTAGCTCCATTCATTTTGTATTAAAAATAATTATTGCGATTTTTGTTAATAATGGTAATGATCATTTATTGCATGCATTTTCTTTACGTATAATAGGCATATTATGAAATGTGAACACATTTGCCCTGGAAACCGTCACTTAAAGCAGGTGGTGGTGGTACCATTTTGCAGTTCAAGGACTGAAGTTGAATGTTTTATTAATTATCCATCTTCTAGCTGTTGAGTGGGAAGCTGTCCAGAATTTTGGTAACATGAGAAATGGGAAGTCAGAAATTTGAATAATAAATTTTTGTATAATCAGGCGAAAACATAAGTCTTCATTCTAAGGAAATTTGAAGTGCCTAGTAATAAGATAAAAACAGTGATAAAATTTTTTTTTAAATCACAGTGGAGTGAAAATACTAAAAGAATAACTAAGATAATGCCAAGAGCTTCATAGAAGATATTGTGTTATTCATAATTCCTAATAGGTTTGTTTCCAGGCTTCCTAGTGGCCAAAGCAAGGATTAGAACATAATTAGGACGAACCAAGTGAACAGATAAGAACCTGATGGCTGTTGAGGAGAAAGAGAACTTTTTCTACTGGGGCCTGAGAGGAATTTCACATGGATTACCAAGGGTTGATGACATTCTATAAATTATTTAAAAGTGTGTCCTATTAAATTCAATTATAATTTCAAGTAGTCTTTTTGTTTTAAAACAGTTTTAGATTTACAGAAAAAGTATAAAGGCAGTACAAGAGAGTTTCTATATGCCCGGTACCCAATTTCCCCCATTATTGCCATCTTAGTTTAGCGTGGTACATTCGTCCCAATTGATGAACAATTATTGATATGTTATCATGAACTAAGTTCCATATTTTATTCACATTAGTTTTTTCTTAATGCCTTTTTCTGTTTCAGGCGTCTCTCTAGGATGCCATTTACATTTAGTCATGTCTCCTTAGCTGTGGCAGTTTCTCAGCTCTCTTTGTTTTTGATGGCCTTGACAGTTTTGAGGGGTACTGGTCATGAATGCTGTAGCATGTGCCTCTGTGGGACTTTGTCTGATGTTTTTCTCATGATAAGGCTTATGCAGCATGTTTTTTGGGAGGAAGACCATTCTCTGATGAGTATCATTCTTGTTATATCACATCAAGGGTCTATGCTATTAGTATGACTTGTTGATGTTGACCATGATCACCTGGCTGAGGTACTGGTCAGGTGTCTCCTCTGTAAAGTTACTCCTCTTCCCCTTCTGTAGACTGCTCTTTGAAGGAAGTTATTCTGCACAGCCCACACTTAGGAGTAGGGAGTTACACTTCACCTCGTTGGGGGCAGAAAACCTACATGCATTATTTTAAATTATTCTGTATGGGAGATTTGTCTGTTTTCAAATCATTTATTTTTATTGCTTTGGACTAAAAGAAATTGATGACCAAGTTCCTTATGTACAAGAGACACTTTTGTAAGTTTTCCTTAGAAGTTACATGTGAGAATTTCTGAGACTTTTTTTTATGGCATATGGGAAAACAGAGCTGAATTTCTACAATCTCAGTTTTTTTTCCTCATATTTCTGTATATGATTTATTTATTTTCCCTTTCTTCTTTTCTCCACTGTAGTGTACAGTTCTGTATAACTTGTCAGCAATGTATGAAGGTTCCATTTCCCCCACATCCTCACCAGCACTTATTTTCCCTTTAAAAAACAATTATAGCCATCCTTGTAGTTGTAAAGTAGACTGTCAATGTCATTTAAGACTTGATATTTTGATGTTAGAAATCTAGTGAATGAAAATAAAATTGATCAGCTTTAGATCATCACAAAGGTAACACTTTTTGGCCCGACCTTGGTTGAAACTTGATAAGACATTTTGAGGAACCTTAGAAGGTAGTGGGGATCAGTAGTGAGGATCAAAGTGGGAGTCAGAGAGTTCTGGGGGGAAAATCAGTTATTCCTAATGTACTTTATGTTAAAGGTGTTTGATTGGCATTGTTTAATTGTTGTACTGAAGGATGATTTCTCAGAACAATGTTACAGAACAGTTCAGGGTTCTAGGAAGAGTGATACTGTTATCCTGTCACATCTGCTTGTTTTTTTAGTATATTTAATAGTGCTGAGAAGTAGCTTATGAATATTGGGTGACCTTTACAATTATTTTGGGGGAAAAAGGAGTACTTTCACTCTCTATAGAAGAAATATGTTCCTTGTGTCTTCACTAATGAATAATTGAAATAATAGAAGATGCAGAATAACAGAAGCTTAATGTCGTCAGGGTTCACTCTCTCCATACATACTAGATACATGGAGTCTAAGGCTGCTCTGATGGTCATCAAGGACACTAGTTCTTTTGATGTTTTTATTTCACCATCTATAGCCCTGACTTCCATTCTCAAGGTTACTTCCTGGTCCAGGATGGTTGTGGGAGTCTGTTATCAAGTCCACATTTCATGGTGCAGGCAGAGGGAAGGTGGGAAGTGCAAAAAAAGAAGGATGTGCCATGCACCTGGGTCAGCCCTCTTTAAACAGACTTCTTAGAGGACCTGCATAATACTCCTGCTGCATACCACTGGCCAGCACTTAGGTCTGTGGGCCTACCTCACTGGAATGGAAACTGGGTAAAATATGCTTTTAGTTGGATATGTTGCCATCTGAATACAGTTGGGTTGCTTTTACTGCTACAGAACAAAGGGAGAATTAATATTGAGCAGGTAAAAAAATTTCTCAGTAAATTGCATTCACTAATATCCCAGGAACTAATTTATTATCCTTCTATGATAGTGACAAGGAGGAGGGGCGGGGTTATAGGGGAGGTGGTATATAGTTTGACGCAACTGTAGCTCACAATTTCCATCATTCATTCTCTTACTCATTCACTTGTTCCTTGCACGTATACACGTATTGATAGAGCACCTAGAAGGCATCCTACATCTAATCTAGCAGTAATTATATACACATTTATTTAACTATTCAAATCCATATGAGGGCTATTGCTAGTTTTTAGCTCAAAGTTTTGCTGGTCCACTTATTGCCTGGGTGAATTTGGGTAAGTCATTCTGTTTCTCTTAATCCCAATTTCCTGTTGTGGTTGAAGGAGAGCAAAAACTATGTGGGTTTGCTCTATGGAGAAAATGAAGCACCATGGCTAAAACCTCTAACTGGCTTTTGCTACATAGTAGTGCACAGGAAGCTCTACTTCCACTGATCTTTCCCTTCAGTGTTTTTTGATAATTTTTAAATTTTAAGCTGAATCTACATTTCGTGAAACAGCTAGCGAGTGAGCTGTGGAGGACAGGCCATTCAGAAACCAAATACCCTGATTGACAACCGTTCTCCCTTGTTTGGGATTTGTCTTGGCTTCCTGGGGGATGTCATTCTTGGCTTCCAGAGAATCATAGAGTGAGAGTGTCACCAAAGGCCTTAGAGCTATTGTGGGTGTGAAGAAAGGAGCAGGTGCCAGGAGAGCACAGACCTGTCAGTGCTCAGAGATGAAAAGTCTGGGGGCAGGAGAAAATGGAATACACCGGGCCAGTCAGGGGCAGGAAGGGAGCGAGGTATTAGGATCCTGGCTTCTCATCCATGCCCATGAGAAGCATCAGAATCAAGGCAGAGATTCTCCGCAATTGGGAGTCCTCTGGCTGCGCTGCAGTAAACTTAGCTGTCAGATCACGGAGTCTCCCTCTTTATCTGCTGCATTGAGGCAAACTCTGTGGAAGGTTGAGGTTTCTTCTTTCACTTTTCAACTGTAAAGCAAATCTGGATAGAAAAAGTTAAGAAGAACCCCCATCTTTGTCCTTTGAGACAAAGGGGGGTGGTAAAAATGTGTGTCCCCTGGTGGTTATGATGTATACCCTTCGTTAAGAATCACTGGTCTGAATTTGCTCACTTTCTGTCATTTTAAGGTGATCTCTGTACAAAGCAGAGATATTTCTTTTGGTCTCTGCTGTGTGTATCTAGACATGAATTGTGTATGCCTGAAAGGTGATGTATGATGGGAAGTTTCCAACCGAGCAGCAATATAGCTTCTCCTTTACTTAACAATTTTCTCTGAGATCTTGAATCACTTCTAGAATTCAGTCCTACTTGCTCTTTCACTATGGTAGAGTGGAATGATCTCTAAATATGATTCCTTATTTACAGACAGTGTGATGGTATATTGTCTGCTGAAAATATTTTGAAACTGTGAAAGTGCTAAAAGAAAGTTAGGGAAATCCCATCTTCTGGGTACCATACCTGAATCCCAGACAGGTTTTACTCTAAGGGTGGACCTAATGGGTAGAGTAGGAGTTAGATTTTAAGGAGGACATCCCCACATTGTTTAGAGGTTCTTTCTCTGGTCTAAGAAGGCCTCCCTCAGTCTTTGTGGAGTCTCAAATTAGTTTCCTATCCAGGGTGGCTGACTCTGTTGGTAAAGCCATGGTGAGCTTGGTGGGCTTTCTGAATAGGTTATACCTGTGTGATTATGGGTAGCCTCTAAGTTTTAGCCAATCTGCTTAAAGGTGTCAGTAATCAGTCTTGGAACCCATGAAACTGTAAGGGCTGGGAGGGGTTGGAGTTCAGATGCGCGAGGGCGTGGTTTGAAGCTTGGAAGATGTGTCTGGTCCAACCAGGTAACCCTTGGCCCTGGGCTCTCAGTTTCTTCATCTGTAGAATTTGGTGGTTGGATTCGGTGATCCTTTAGCCCCTCCCAGGACTAAAGTTTTGAGTCTGTCAGAGGTAATTGGGTTGACTAAAGTCTCCTTTTGGATTCTTTCTTAAAACTCATGCCTTTGAAAAAGTACTGCTAATGTCTAACATTACAATTTCACCCTTTGGTGTATAATTTAGTGTTGGAATGCTATACTCTTTCCTTCTTTTATTCTGCTCTTCTTTACTTCTATTTGCTTTTTTAAAAACATACCTTTTATTCCCTTGTTTTCTTCATTTTTCTGTCTTCCTCTTTCTAAACTATTGTCAAGGGCCTTTGAAGAGAATTCTTAAATGTTATTAAGAAATTGCAGTCAGGGAGCCCTTTGTTCCCCAGTCATTTAGAAGATTGCTTTTCCTTTTGTTAAATACAAAAAATTGTCAACCTGTGTCATTAAAATGTGCCCAAAACCACATTCACCAATAAAAAATGTCAGCCCTCATTATTGTCTAGATATTGTTCTTTTCAAAAGCTGAGCGCTCTCCCCAGCCTTTCCAAACAGTCTTCAGCTCATTCATCTTCCTGGTTTCGTTACATTTTGAACCTCTTTGGGTCTATATGGGGTGGCAGCCTGTCTTTTAAAAATTAATGAGTTCCAAATGCCATTCAAACTTATTTCCGCCCTCAACCTCCCGCTCCCCTCTCCAGTCCTGCCTGTTAGAGTCTTATGTTCTGTATAAATATTGAGCTGGAGATAGTTTCTAAAGAAGTGTTTGGACTTTTAATTAACACTGACAGCCTGTCTGCTTGGGATTTTGCTCTGCCGTCTCTATGGAAAAGTCAGGCAGGTCAGTATGGAGAGGGGAGGGCGGCGGCGCAGTGGATCCGTTCCTGGCGGCTGGCCCTGGAGACACCGAGCTCTGCGCCAACCATGAAGTCATTTTGAATTTAAGGAGTCTTGCTAATCCAAGGCAATGTGTCTTAATTTGACAAAGTAAAGGCTGCCCGATAAGCAACCCTAACTACAAGTTCTGTGAAACTGGGGGTGTTTGTAAGTTTAGATTGTGCTAGAGAAATGTGGTGATGTGGGAATGGGCTCATTTTCTTCTGTTTACTCCCTTGCCCAGCCCATCCCCCTCTCCTCTCCTCTCTCTCTCTTACTTACTTTGGCCCAATTCAGCCCTGCAGTCTGGCCTCTGCAGTGGCTTGATGTGAAATTTGAGAAACATATGTAGTTTTCTATTTCAGGAAAATGATCTCAGGAATTGAATTTTTTTTTTTTTTTTTTTGTTCTTGTTGGCTGTTAAGCTCTGATCTTGCCCAGTGTGGTTTTTTGATGATGGGAAAGAGGCTTCGAAGTGCTTTTTATCAAAATTTCATGTAATAAACCTTAGGGCTTGGTTTCTTTAGTTGGGTCCCTGACCCCCTCCCCAGCCCACGACACAATGTCATCTATTCTGTCAGAAGTGGGAAGAAGTGCACATTGTTCCTATTACAATCAACTCATTGCTGCTGGCACACATACATACAAAAATGGCCACTGTGTTTGTTCTTCACAAAAGCTATTTTAGATGTAGTTCAGTGGAGGATCAGGGGTCTGCATACTGCTTTCCTTTACAGAAAAGCTATCCCTGGGGAGAAATCTGCCTTTGTTTTGTCTTGAAAAGTCCAGTATTCCCTTTTGTTCTACTGGTGAGTGCCAGCAGTGGGCCCAGTGCCCTGTAAACCAAACTTCATTGATCAGCCATGTGTAGGACTTGTGGGCCAGCATTACTGCGGCCCGTTGAGGGAAGGGCTAAGCGTGGTTCAGGCGTGGGCCAGGGTGAGACTGGCTGAGAGCTGGGTAGGCAGAAGGTGGACTCGGTATTTTAATTTGGGTCTGCCCTGCCCCATCCCATGTCTGAGGGTCTGTGCTGGAATGAGGCATGGCTCCAGCCCTGGGGAACATCTCACTCATATGGTAGAGAACGGCTCGCTGACGTGTGGTTATCTACTAGACATAAGCATCATGAAGCAAGTAGCATGTCTGTTTTCACCTTTATATCTAGGGAATGCTTTGTGAATTCTTAAGAGAATGATGTGCACTGATATGCTGGGGATACAAAGAAGGGACCTACCTGCCTATTGTCAGAGTTGGGGTGAAGTAAAGGGGAAGAAAAAGGAGAGAGCACAGGAGGGACACATCCAGAGGGAAGGGAGCTGACATTCCTGGGCAGAATGCATGTTATCCTATATGATCCTTACAGTGTGTCTGTTTTACAGATGAGGAAACTGAAATTCAGAGGGGTCAAAGAACACATTCAAGATCACACAGCTACTTAGGAGCAGAGGTTGGATCCAGACTTGGGTTTGATGTGGACCATCTTTCTAACAGGGAAGAGTGGATGAAAACCCTAGTTTCTTTCACACTGCCCTCATCTCCACCTCTTTTGTCCTGTAGGTGAATTGACCATCTCCCTCTGTCCTTAAGTTCGGGCATTTTTGAAGTAGTTTGGAAAAGTTTAAGAGACTTCCAGGCAGCAGTGGAGGGAGGCTTCCCGTGAAGTGAACGCAGTGAAGCTTGCAGCTTCGGGCCCCTCAGTGCATGGGCCTTGTGTGTGCTGGTGGTTGTTGGGAGCTGTAGAATGTTCCAGGTGGGGAGGGACTGCACTCAGGAAGCATTTCTATGGAGGCATTTCTGATCTCAGGAAAAAACAGACCTAAATCTCCAAAGTTCCAGTTATTTGTTTTCACTTTTTTCTTATTTAAATATTCCCTATTACACCTGATTTTGCATTCATAATTTTGTATTCCTTTTCTTAAAGAGTCCTCCATAGAGAAGCTTCAGATCCTGGATTTTCCCTGGAGAGTGGTGTGAGATTACCCTTTAGGGTAACGTGCTAGCCTTGGATTTACTTTGTGACCTTGAACAAGTGACTTCCTTTTCAGAACTTCATTTTCCTCATTGGTACCTCATGGGCTTGTTATAGGGGTTGAAAGAGTTTATGTGTATAAAACTTATAGTACAGTATCCTGAGGATTCAATAAATGTGGTTATTAGTTGTTCCTAATATGAGACCCAAGTAGATGGAGCTTAATACCAGTGTCTGCCATTAGTGCAAGGACAACTTTAGACTTACATTAAAAAACCCAGACCTCACTTTATGCATTTATTTCCTTACCATCTTGGACCTTCATATAAGTGGCTTCAAATAGATTTTATTATATGGTAAACTGGTGATATTTTTAAAGAACCGAGACAAGAGCTGTCTTCATCAGTCATTCTTCATCACACGCCAACATTCCAGCTGTGTCTGACATCTCAATCCCTGGGCCTTCTTATGTCTTCTTGCCTTTGCACATACTGTTCCCTCTCTCCAGAATATCCTTCGTGACCTCTTTTCCACCTGCTGGACTGTTGCTCATCCTTTGGGACCCATCTGAAACATCAGGTAACTTGTGAAGTCCTTGGGACCCCTCGGGGCGGTTAGATACTCCCTTTTCATAGTTCCTGCGATTCTTCTAGCACTTCTTTCCTTGCACCGTAATTATTTCTTGGCGCATGTTTTTCTTAGAAACCCTTTGAATGAAGAAGCCACCGTTTATTCACCTTTGCAGTCCCTAGTGCAGGGTGCATGGCGTATGTTAAGTCCTGAGAAATGTAGGGGGTTGATTGGAAAGTGTTTTTATTTTCATACCGTTACATTTAAAAAGCCGTTATAGTTTGTTCCAGAATCATGTTTTTCCATTGGCTTATACTCCAATTTAAGAAATGTTTTTTAATGCCTGGTTGATCTCTAATTTGAAATGACTTTGTAGCCACTTCTCTTTGTTTCCCTGTGTTTAACCCTCTGATTTAGGCATAGAATGCTTTGTAAACAACTATTTAAGTTGTGTCTTCCTTGCTAGACTGCAACTTTATGAGTTCAGGACCTTATATGGTCATCCACAGCTCTATCCCAAATTCCAGGCACAGGGATTTCCCCAGAGTAATAGTTCTAGAGGTAGAAGAAAGTATTACATTAATAGTTTATATTAATAACAGGGCACTTAACATATGCTGGCTCCATTATGAGCACTTGAGATGTACTAGCCCCTTCCATTCTGCCAATATGCCTGTTGTATGTTCTATAATTATTATGTATAGTTTACAGACAAGAAAAATTGAGGTTCAGAGAAGCCAAGGAACTTGTCTAAGATTACACAGTATAGTTACAGAATTGGGATTTGCACCCAGGCAGTTAGCTGTAGAATCCAGGCTTTTTACCACAATGATATATTGACTCTGATTAGTACTGATTTGATCAACACTTGCTTAACTGATTGTTAAGGGAATCCAACAGGAACCTATTTTTGTAAAATAGAGAGTTCATTTGTTAAGTGATTATTCACCTTAAACCACTGGC
Source organism: Micronycteris hirsuta (assembly GCA_004026765.1). Lineage (NCBI taxonomy): Eukaryota > Metazoa > Chordata > Mammalia > Chiroptera > Phyllostomidae > Micronycteris > Micronycteris hirsuta. Next base: position 8,155 of record PVJI01000703.1, on the reverse strand, counting down.
TCTCAAAGTGTGGTCCCCAGACCAGAAGCATGAACATCACCTGGGAATGTATTAGACATGCAGGTTTTCTGGCCTCTCCCCCATCTACTGAATTAGAAACTTGGGGAGTGGGACCCAATAACCTGTCTTAACAAATCCTTTATGAATTTCTGATGTATGCGAATGTTTGAGGACCACTCCCCAAGACTAATCTGTTTTCTCTGGAATTTTACCCCTCCTTTTAGCTTTTTTTCTTATTTTTTTTGTGTAGAAAATAAATACATTTAAAATTTTTCCCAGGTTTATTGAGATATAATTGATATGTAACAGTGTGTGTTTAAGATGCAAGTTGTGTTGATTTGATAAGTGTATACAAGGACTGTCCAGGCAGTATCCAGCCATGCAATATGAAAAATAGAAATGTTTGTTGAAGAAGGTACAAGATACAGGAAACATTGTACATAGGACAATGTCACCTCAGTCCCCTTCGAAGTAGGCACCTTGGGACCTCACAGTTCTCCCAATTACCATCAGTAATATTTTCCTGAATCTCATTGATGATCTGAAATCTCTTTCCTTTCAAAGGTGATTTTAGTTTTGGAAAAAGGCTGAAGTCACAGAGCGCCAAGTCTGGGCTGTAGGGGGCCTGAGTCACCTGGGTGATCTGATGTTTTGCCAAAAAAACTACATGAGATGTGATACATGAGTGGGTGCATTATTGTGATGAAGCTGCCAATCACCAGTTGCCCATTTCTGAGGCCTTCTAAGTCATCTGAATAGTTTCTGCAGAGGAATCTTTAAGATTAATGCAAAATTTGATACTAATTTGTTGTTCTCCCCAGTCATTTAGAATGCAACTGCCACACAATACACATGCTCATTCAGTGGCGTCTACCACCCCCGCTGACTAGTGCAGTGAAATCACTAATGGTCACACATGCACATTCCAGTCCACTCACCTTGGCTGACTAGGTTACATCGATGTGGAGCAAACTATTTTCATGATATTAACAACGGCTGGGTTTTTTCTGGACAAACCTTGTGTGTTACAAAATGATTACTACCGTTGTAAGCTAACACCTCCATCATGTCACATAGTTACCATTTTTTTCCCTGTTGAGAACATTCAAGATTTACTTTCTTAGCAATTTTCAAGTATATAATACAGAATTGTTAACTGTAATTAGTGTGTTATACATTGGATCCCCAAAACGTATTCATCTGATCCCTGGAAGTTTGTACCGTTTAACTGGACGATGATCTCCCCATTTACCCCACCCCCAGGCCTTGGTAATCACCATTCCACTCTTTATATAAGTTCAATTCTTCTAAATTCCACATAGAAGTGACCTTCTATTTGTATAGAAGTTCTGGCCAAACGCGTTGCTGTGCCACCAAATACTCCAGTTGTTTCTGTGGCTGTTGTCCCGCAGGCGTGGCATATAGTGTTTGTCTTTCTGTGACTTATCTCACTTGACACAGTGCCCTTGAGGTCCATCCGTGTTGTCACAAATGGCAAGATTTCCTCTTTCTTGTGGCTGAATATGATTTCATTGTGTGTATGTATTGTCCACACCACGTCTTCTGTATCCAGTCACCCACAGGTGGACACTTAGAAAGTTCCCATGTCTGGGCTACTGTGAATAATGCCTCTGTGAACATGGGAGTGCAGGCATCTCCTTGAGAGCCTGTTTTCATTTGCTTGGCATCTGTGTCCAGAAGTGGAATTGCCGGGTCACATGGTCGTTCTACTTTTGATTTTTGGAGGAACCTTCATACTGTTTTTCATAGTGGCTACACCGGATTTCCATTCCCACCAACAATGTGCAAGTGTTCCCTTTTCTCCACATTCTTACTAGCATGTGCTATGTCTGGTCTTTTCAGTGACATTTTTTGGCTTTTCTTAAAATAAGTCATACATTTTGGATATTTCACCTCTCTATTCCTACTTTTTGTGTTATGTGGGGGGACTAAACTTTAGCCTCAATGAATGTTTTGCTGAGCTTCCTAAGAGATTTCAAGATTATGTGTGGGTCTCTAGCTTGATAATTTTTTTCAGTGCTGATGGATTTCAGGATCTAGGAATGTAAAGAATATGATATCCTCTCCATCCAGCTCTGCTCTCTTGGTTTCCTCTAACTGGAGGGTGAAGAAGGAGCCCAGAGATTCAGGGATAACAGAGAAAGGGGAGGTAGCAGAAGCAGTGAACGGGGAACCGGAGTTTCATGTCTTCATACTTCTCAGAAATATCCTTGCCCCCATAAGACTCTTGGGTTACACACGGTAGAAGAAAAAGGGCACTGGACTTTTTATTGAACCCGGAATCCTGGTTCAGCCTCTTTACAGATGTGATTTTAGGAAAGTGAGCTTGCTGAAAGCCAACTCCTTCATCTGTAAAATGGGGGTAATATTACCTATGTCATAATGATGATGTGAGATTTATGGAGGCACAAGATGAGCATGTAAGTCATGCAGGTTGTAACTGTGTTGAGGGGAAGCTATAAGTGCTAAATTTAGTCACTTGCATCTTTACCAGAGAGTGTTCTTAGAAATGGACTGCAGGTTTTGCAGAGCAACAGGGACTCCAGGGTCCTCCAAAGTAGGTGCTATTCCAAGGACCAGATTTCCGGGAGGTCTAATTCCAGAGAAAACCAGGCACCAGGTTGAACGCCTTATGTCTTAAATCTCCTTGGTTTCAAAAAGGCATCTAAAAGTGATTTAACAATGTCAGGATTGAGACTGAAGTTTGTGTGTATGTGTGTGTGTGTGTTAAAGAGGCTGTTGCTGCAAGTCAAGACCTAAGGACTGTAAAAATATTGATGCAACTGTCAGAGGTACATGGTATTTGACCTTCTATTAATAAAGACAAATTATTGCATTTCTGTGATATTTGAGTCTGCAAGAACTTCCCTTAATTCCACTGGTATTCCATTCCATGGCTACTGGGGCTGTGGGGACAAGGGATGAAGGGTTGTGTTTCTGATTTATGAGGTGGAATATTAGTCTGATTTACTAAACTGAAAGTCAGAGAAGGTTCAGGTAACAACACAGTGAAACGGCCTGAATGATAATAGCCACAGAAACAACTCAAGTATTTGGTTGCATAGCAGCACGTTTGGCCAGAAGTTGTCCACAGAATAAAATAGAAGCCGTGGGGGAAAATAGGTAAGTGCAGAGAGAGGACAAGGCAGGTATTGCACAGATTACACAGGGAGCAGAGGGGCTCTGAGGGATGCTTTCTGTGGACGTTTGCAGGATGTAGGCAGTGGAGCACTAACACCACCCCACTTTATGGATTGTTCCTTTTTACTCAGATTTTAGTGGTGGGCCATGCCAGCCTACAAGGGCAGAGCAGTGTACCCGGCATTACTTAGTGAACTCTCAGGGCACAGGGCAGCATTTTTGTTTTTAACCCTTGCCTGTGCTGCATTCAGAGAGAGCACTCTGGAATCAGCTCATCTAAGCCTCAAGCTTCAAAGGGAGCTCCTTCTTGCTCGACAGCAGTCACATCCGTTTTTGCCAACTCTTTGACCTTTAGCATAACATGCGCTCAGGTCTGACCTGTCAGCTCTCTGTAAAAGTCCAGCCAGATCAAGGACTCCATATTTTCAAGAGCACAGTGAAAGGAGGGGGGTCCTTCTAATTTTATTCCTTAGGACTTGTTTTCGGGGGAAACCAGCTGCTGCTTCTGGTCTTAATGAGATGTGACTATAGAAGGGTTGCATAGTGGGACCTCAACTTACACGATGATCCTGTACCCTTTTATTACAAGCTGCACATGATGTTTTTAGCCACTCACGTCAGCATTTTTCTCCAGCTGCAGTCAATTTTATCTAATTCCTGTTGATCATGATCATTTGACTATAAAAGTATAAAAAGAAAAAAAAGTATTTCCAAAGTCCCTTTGCCATGGGAAAATAGGACATGTTGACCTTTCCACTTATGTCCATCTGGGGGCATTTGGCCAAGAGAATCATTTACACAGGGCTCTGGGATCACTCTTTGGTGTGTTTCAAAGCAGCCCAGATGACTAGAGATTTTGTAGAATGAGAGAGAAAGTCTAGAGAGAAATCTAATTTGATTCAACCAAAACGTGATTGGTTAATTAGAACAATAAATTTCCTGTTGCATCTTCTCCGTGTCTTTGCAAAATAGTAATAATAATACTACTTTTATTCTACTGTATATGTTTATATAGTTCCCATCTTAAAGAACTCAAAGCAATATTTCTTTCTGTATGCCCTCTGTTCCCAAAATACAGCCGAGATGTTGTATGTGGTTTCAAAATGCAGGTGCATTCTCATAAAGCATAAATGAATGTGGGAGTCATGTCTTACTGAAAGTACCTAAAGCTGGGGGTGAGGAAGACAGTAAGCTTTCAAAGCTATTATCTGTGAGACATTTTTGTATTTTAATTTCTTCATCTACATAGTGGGGATAATAATATTACCTAGTCCAGAGGGTTATTGTGACTATGGATTGTATTAATACGTGTAAAACATTTATATAGTAGCGCTGGCACGTGGTATGTTCTCAATACATGGTATTGTTTCTGTTGGTTTTAGAATTAGTCAGATGTGCTTTTAAACACCCCTCCGTCACTTACTAGTTGTGTAATCTGGGAAATAACAGTACCAATCAACATGCTGCCATGTATTGAGTATTAACTTATAATGCCAGACATTATTATTAGGTACATTATATAGACATTTTATTTTTCTCTTAATTCTTTAACTTTCTGAGGTAGGTATGGTTATACCCATTTTATAGATGAGTAAGGTGGGGTTTAGAGAAGTTGCAAAACTTGCCCAAAGTAACAGAGCTGAATTAGTGGCAAAGCGGACTCTCTAAAGTTCTTGTTTTTGGTTGGTTACCTACTTAGGTTTCTAAGGCATAATTTTAACATTTGTAATAGGAATAACAATAGCTCTTTGTAAGTACTTAATATTGTACATAGAGTACTTGGCATTTATTGGGCACTCTTGACGTGATGCACTGGGATATTATTACCTTCAATTAGAACTTTCTATGCAATAGAATTTTCCATTCATTTTCTGTTCCTCATGCCATGTGCATATCTGTAGGGAATGAAAGAAAGTGTAATGGGTTCTTGCGCTTCTGAGAACTTCCGAATCTGTGTGTATATGTACTTTTCATCCAGTGTAGAAGTGGATGGATACTGTATCTGGGTACCATGCAAGGAAAATCGAAGCCTTTAAAATCATGGACTCAAACCTGGAAGTGTCTCAGCCCCAGTGTTTTGCTTTTCTGTTTACTCTGAACGTTGTTAAGGAGACTGGCTCAGCTAAAGCCAAGCATTTGAGAACCAAATACGCTTGGGTGGGTAGGGTGGAGCCAGCATTCTGCATACAGTTTTGGCACTCAGAAGCAACAATAATCCTTTAGACTAGTATGTACAGATGTCATATATTCCATTATGTTTTAGCCTATATTTCCTGCCTTAGTGAAAACACTGACAAGTGGGACTGTGGGCCTCTGCTTTTTCTCCTTCTGTAGTCAGAGCTTCCATATGAAGGATCAGTACCCACTTCTTTCATTTATTCAATTGCCCATTCACTTCTGAAACCCCTGCCACATAACTTCACCCCTACCATCTACCTGAGATGGATTACCCACCAGTAATTTCCTTATTGTACGTTATGTCATAAATAGCACCCCTAAGGTATCTGGTCACCTGAATATCAGGGCCACATCCTCCAGAGACACATAGTTATATTTAAGGAATTGTCCTCTTATAGTATAAAGGCAGCAGGAATGTGTTTTGGGAACCTCGTTTTTCTCTAACACTTTCATTTTATGTTTTCTATATTTTTAAATATTTTATTTAATTTTAGACAGAAGGGAAGGGAGGGAGAAGGAGAAGGACAGAAACATCAATGTGTGGTTGCCTGTCTTGTGGCCCCCACTGGGGACCTGGCTTGCAACCCAGGCATGTGCCCTGACTGGGAATGGAACCAGCAACCCTTTGGTTTGCAGCCCGCGCTCAATCCACTGAGCTACACCAGCCAGGGCTGTATTCTATATTTTTTTAAAAAATTGTATCAGAGATGATTCATCAACATTTATCAATGTTCACGTACACAGCTTTTGCGTTTTCATTGTGAAATATGAGATCATAAAGTTGACATTTTGCTTTTTTGTTTGTTTTGGGGGGCTTTTTTGGAATTATAAATTTTTTTCTGTTGTTGTTGTTCAAGTACAGTTACCTCCATTTTCCCACCACCACTTTCCCCCACCCCACCCACCCACACCTCCCACCCTCAATCCTACTTCCCTTTGGCTTTGTCCATGGGTCCTTTATACATGTTCCTTGATGACCTTTCCCTTCTTTCCCTCTTTATTCCCCTTCCCCCTCCCCTCTTGATACTGTAAATTTGTTCTTAATTTCAGTGCCTCTGGTTATATTTTGCTTGCTTGTTTATTTTATTGATTAGGTTCCACTTATAAGTAAGGTCATATGGTATTTGTCTTTCACTGCCTAGCTTATTTCACTTAGCATAATGCTCTCCAGTTCCATCCATGCTGTAGTGAAGGGTAGGAGCTCCTTCTTTCTTTCTGCTGCATAGTATTCCATTGTGTAAATGTACCATAGTTTTTTGATCCACTCATTTACTGGTGTGCCCTTAGGTTGGTTGCAGCACTTGGCTGTTGTAAATTGTGCTGCTATGAACATTGGGGTGCATAAGTTCTTCTGAATTGGTGTTTCAGGATTCTTAGGCTATAATCCCAACTGTTGATTTTCCAGGTCAAAAGGCAGTTCCATTTTTAGTTTTTTTGAGGAAATTCCATAGTGGTTTCCATAGTGCCTGCATTCCCACCAGCAAAGTACTAGGGTTCCCTTTTCTCCACAACCCTGCCCACACTTATTGTTTGTTGATTTGTTTATGAGGGCCATTCTGATCAGTCTGATGAGGTATCTCATTGTGGTTTTAATTTGCATCTTTCTGATGGTTAGCAATCCTGAGTATCCCTTCATATATTCCTGGGCCCTCTTTATGTCCTCCTTGGAGAAGTGTCTGTTTGGGTCCTTTGCCCATTTTTTAGTTGGATTGTTTGTCTTCCTGGAGTGGAGTTCTATATATATTTTGGAGATCAAACCCTTGTCTGAGATATCATTGGCAAATATGTTTTCCCATACAGTTGGTTCCCTTTTCATTTTGTTGATGTTTTCTTTAGCTGTGCAGAAGCTTTTATTTTGATAAAGTCCTATTTGTTTATTCTTTCCTTTATGTCCCTTGCTCTAGGGGACATATCAGTGAAAATATTGCTGCGTGGAATATCTGAAATTTTCCTGCCTATGTTCTCCTTTAGAACTTTTATGGTGTCATGACTTATATTTAAGTCTTTTATCTATCTTTAGTTTATTTTTGTGTATGGTATATGTTGGTGACTGAGTTTCATTTTTTTACATGTAGCTGTCCAGATCTCCCAATACCATTTGTTGAAGAGGCTATTTTAACTCCATTTTATGCTTCTTCCCCCTTTGTCAAATATTAATTGACCATAGAGACATGGGTTTATTACTGGCCTTTCTGTTCTGTTCCATTGATCTATGTGTCTGTTCTTGTGCCAGTACCAGACTGTTTTGATTACAGTGGCCTTGTAGTATAGTTTGATGTCAGGTATTTTGATCCCTCCTACTTTGTTCTTCTTTCTGAAAATTGTTGAGGCTAGTCGGGGTTGTTTACAGTTCCATATAAATTTTTGAAATGTTTGTTCTATATCTGTGAAATATATCACTGGTATTTTAATAGGGATTGCATTGAATCTATAAATTGCTTTGGGTAGTATGGACATTTTGGTGATGTTAATTCTTCCAATCCATGAACACGGTATATGCTTCCATTTATTTGTGTCTTCTTTAATTTCGTTCTTCAATGTTGTGTAGTTTTCTGAGTACAGGTCTTTTATCTCCTTGGTTAGGTTAATTCCTAGGTACTTTATTTTTCTTGTTGCTGACAATGATCATCACCAGGGTCTCCAGTAATACAAAACAGTAAGGAATTTGTTGTGAATATCATAATTTTCACTTCTACATATAGTTTAGAAGTTTAACTCCAACTTGGGATATAAAAAAATCTCTTTATGAGCTTCATATGTTAAAGATGTTAGTTGATATGTAAACATATTTATTATTATGAAAGCAAAATGCAAC